>PVIJ01014770.1:0-10007 GCA_004024925.1 Scalopus aquaticus
AGGGGTTGGGGGGAAGGGGTGGTGGTGGTGGAGGGGAGCTGCTCCTGGGGAGCCGCGCCTGGGGAGCCGTGGGCAGGTGCGGGAATTTCGGCGCTCTCTGCTTGGATTGCTGCTTGCAGCCGCGGTGAACGTCTGTGGAGGCTCTGTCCGGCGGGTTGGCTTTGCAACCTCCTCTCCACAGCGGCCACTTAGTGCCTGCTGACTTCTCCCCTTGCAGCGATGCGTTACCTCTTCCGAGATGTTTACGTAAATTAATCACACTGCCACGGCCCAACTTGTCTAGCGACACTTGCTGATTGTGCTTTAGTGGAGGGTCAGGGATTGCGAACTTTTAACCCTCGAGTTTGCCTCGGGAACTCAGCTTGAATAACCCTTAAGGAGGAAGCTATCCCAAACCCGGGGGTGTGCGGAAGGTCAGTGTGCAATAACTCAAAGGTGTGTGCAGGAAGTAGGGAGGCGGCTGGGAGTCTGGAGAGGACCCGAGGCTTGAGCTTGAAATGCAAACATCTTGCCTTGTCCTTTCCTTAAAACAAAACCAACGCACTGTCACAGAAACGCTGGCCAGTCATACGTTCAGACTTGTCAGAATGACCTGATAAGTTCTCCAGCGCTGACAGTGTTTTAAAAACCAGAACGATGTGTTTTTCTCAACGTTTCAAGTGTTATTTCTTCTTGGATTAACTTTTCTGGGTTCTGGTGGAATTGACTGGATGGTTGGTTCTGTCTAATCACGGAGATTATCCTCACTAGGATCTTTGCAAAGCCCCTAGGCTTTATTTGGCTTAGAAGCAGAAAAGCCATCCAGTTCCCGCAGGCATTTATTATTTTTCAGGCATTTTCAAACACATAGTTTTGCCTGGCCTTTAGCTTCTTTAAGTTTGACTTAACAGTCATAAGCTCACTTTCTGCCTTAAGTTGTAATATGTTTTAGGCGTTTGCTATTGCCAGAAATACAGACTATGTAATTTAATACTTTTAAGTGACTTCAGAATGAAGTTATTAGAGATTGAGTGAAAAGTTATTCAGATAGAAATGTTTCAGTGCTCTTTGTACTATTTTTGTTTGTTTTTATAGCACCGGAAGATTGAATTGCCTTTTCACTCCCTTCTGCAAAGTTTGTGGGTTTTCCTGTAATATTGGGGGAATTTAGCTTTTGGTATGGGAAATTATGGGTTTTGGAAGTCTCAGGTCTGCTGATTCTATATGGAAATTTCTCAGAAACTCAAAATACAGCTGATAGCACTCTGTAAGTATGGAAAATAAACAAGCTTTTCAAAGGCCAGAGGTGGTCTTGCTTATGGGCAGTTACCGCTCTTACACCTCTTAAATTAGTTTTATAGTTTTCAGGTTGTGTAAAAGCAGTTTCTTCCAGACTTATTGTGTGTCTGGGTGTTTACAGCGCAGAAATGAACAATCGCCTTGAAATCACAGATATTTCATTCACAGTCATTCCTTCAGCTGTCGTTTTACCTATGAGACCTGTATCTCATTAGCACTGTTCAAACTTGTCCAGCCCCTTCCCCAAACCGTGTCTTCACCTGCCACTTCATTAGCAGGCCTATTTGGATGACAAACTTCCTATGTCCTTGTATTGGTGGTCATATTAACTGTATATTCTTTTCTTTGTAATTTCTTTGTAATTACAGCCAAAGGGAGAAACCCCCTAACCCCTACAGCAAAGATGCACATAGTCTCTATGATAATGAAGAATGCCTTCTGTCTGTCTGCAAGCTCTGATTTCCAACTTCCTCATTGTGTAAGAGGGTGGTCCTCAGGAAAGGGGAGTGTCCTGGGACCCCTTCCCCACCTCAAGCCAGAGATATCCAAGACACCTAGGACTACGAATCCCAGAATGCCATCATCACTGAAGAAAGGATACCTAGGACTGAGGGAGGAGTTAAGGAGGGGTTTTGGGACTTAAAAACCAGAGCTGGGGGGTTGGAGAGCCCCTATTGTCCGTGGGGTGGATTTGCCAGAGTTTTTCACGAGTAGGCGATAAGATTCTAGCTCAGTGGAACTGGTAGGACACATTCACCAATTTATTCTTTATCTTTTTTCTTTCCCTTTTTGTAAATAAACCCTTTTATTAATTTTATTGTGTGTGTCTACAGTTGAGCCTTTTAAGTACCATTGAAGCGCACGGGTGAGAACCCAGACAAGCACCCCATGGGGTTACCCTGTAACAGTTGTACAATTTGGGGCTCAGAATTGAAGAGACTATTCAAGCTCATTAGATAGTAGCTGGTCTCCCCACTGTTCGTAAGTCAGCTGTACCAGTTTTAGATACTTAGCAGGAATCTGGACTGTTTTGCTTTTCATACCCATCAACCTTCAGTTATTTAACCCCTCCTGCTTTACTCATGTCATTAAGATGTGGCCTCAAACATTTATTGAACCGCCATTATTTGCTAGTTGCTGGGAATCTAGAGATTAAAGAAGGTCATGATTCCTATGAGCTGTTCACAGCATTGTGGGGAGATAGCTGACTTTAATATAGATGTCGTGAGCGTGACTTAGAGCGGGTACCACAGTCATGAAGCTGCTCATCATCTTGCAGACTAGATGGTACTAATCTTTTAACCTTTCACTGAACCTGCACCACCATCCCCAGGCCTGGCTCTAGTTGTATCACAGACTTCTCCCTTTCCCATCCACCTACTTCTCCCATCCCCCTCCATCCCTTTGGAGTGTAAATTAAGAGACAGCCTGTAACCTGGAGGTGCCAGCATTTTTTTGCTTGCCCTTGTGAGCAGAGACTGGCACCCAGTTGATCCTGCTCAACAAATAGCTAATAAATGAATGTTGTCCTGTGTGATACAAATCTCCTCCTCTGCTTCTTTGTTTTCCCCTAAGTTTATTGCTCCTTTGGCATTTCTCCTTTTCTAATAGAGAATATTGAAGTGGGAAGTAACTGCAGAAGTAAAGATCATCCACACGGTAAAGTGCCTTTTTCTTCCTTGTGAGGTTTTTGGCACCCTCTGTACTTCCTCAGTGTTTCTGACACCGTCCGTTTTTCCCTCATTGTGCCCTGACTGTCGAGTGCCTTCACTCTCTCTAGCATCAACACAGTGCCTAGTCTAGCAGGCAGTAGATATTTTGAGTGACTACTCCCAAACTTTCATAGCTTAAAATAATCGAGTTTTATCTTCTCACCTCCTCTTAGAGTTCAGTTGATCTTTCTGATTGCCAGACAACATTATCTTAAATACCTACCCCTTCCCATCATTCTTTCTCCTATCCTGCTTTATTTTTTCTAAGCCCTTACAGCACTTCCCACTACCTAACTCTATACCATGTACTTGCTTTCTTGTTCTTTGTCTTCCCAACTAGCACATACATTTCATGAGGGCAGAGGTGTTTTTGTTTGTGACTGGGCCTAGGGCACCATCTGGGTCATAGTGGGCATCGATGGCTTATTGTCTGATGGCATCTGTTGTCTTGGGTTTGCTGCCGCCATTTCTTAACCTCCCTTTCTTATAGTCTGACTTCTGCTGGACACCGGTCTGTTGAAGCTAGCAGTGGTACCAAGTGGTCCTGTCTTGTTAGTCTTGGTTCTCCATTATGTCTGTGTTGAGTGCTTTCACCGCCTTATCTTTTTGAAATAATTCTTATGTATTGTAAACATGATTTCTATGAATATGACTTCAGTATCTCCAGCTATAATACATTAAGAGGGTAGCCATCTCCTCTGGGAATAAGTCCTTTCTGTCTTTAACCCACCATGCTTCAGTCTAGGTCTTGGTTCCTGCACTGCCTTCTCTGAGCAGTTCCAGTTCTGAGGGGTGGTACAGTTATTCTTCTGTGTCACAGTTTATGGACTTACCTTCTCCCCTCCACCCATCTGGCCAGTAAGTCCTCTCCTTTCTTCCTTCAAAATGCCATTTCTCCCTCAGTCTTGGCTACACCTGACTGCTTTCCCCTAGATTCTCATTGTCCATCCCTGGTCATCTTCTGCTGAGGACCGGCTTATCTTAAAGGAGCAAAGAAGATGTTTGTGGAATCATATAGTTCAAATGTTATTTCTTTTCTTGGATATTCCCTTCAGAACTCCATTATATCAACAGCAGTACCCACTTCATAGGGTTGTTCTGAGGATTAGAGAGATAATGCATGCCAGTCACTTAGGGTTAGGTGTAAGAGGTCTGAGATCTTACCCGACACTGGCAAGACACTTTTATTATAAAACAGTGTTTTTTAAACTGGTGTTTGAAGAATTGTCCTGGGAGTTTGTTGCAACTAGAGTTAAATTTTTGAAGTTCTTTCCAATAATTAAAAAAAGTTGCAGCTTCTGTAATGCTTAGATGACCTTTACATTGAAAGGTGCTGACAGGTCTTAGCACCTCTGTTTGAACACTCCTTTGATTGTTTCTAGCTAAAGGGAAAGAACAGATGTGCATATATGGCAGAGGTCATATGTTTGGGAACAAAACTTTCCTGACTGTTTGAGAAGATGGGTAGCTGAAGGGGTCATTGAGCCCCAGTGTAGTGCAGGCATGTAGAATTGCAAGGTACCTGCTTGTGGTGGTGTTTTATTTAATATGTTGTGAGCAGTCACATCATCGTCATCTGTCATGTTAAATTGTGCTGAGTTCTCTATTGTCCTTTATCAGATTTTAAAATTGTTTTACCTTATAGATTTATAAGAGCTAAGGCTGAGGGAAGATATACTGAGTATTATGTTTGGTTATATTTAAGCAGCACAGTAATAAAAATAAGGCAAAGTTTAGGAGGAAGGGAGTCCAGATCACATTTTCCCTTTAGAGCTTAATTCACCCATTACTCAATCTAGGGAAACCATTTTTTTTTTAATAGAGCCACATTGTGTTTTAATTATTATACACAAGAAATTCTTTTTTTTAAAAAAGATTTATTTATTTATGCATACAAGCTGGGGTACAGGCCAGAGGCGTGGGGCAGCAAGAGAGTTCACCAGAGACAGAGTGGGGAGCAGAACAGACAGAGCAGCAGAAATACACTGCTGAGGGGAGTAGCGGGCGAGGCAGGAGGGGTCTGCAGCACCATGTGGAAATCTCCCAGGCCAGGTGTTGAACTCGCGTTGCCGCTGCCAACAGAGGCCCCTAGGAAAACAGTTCTTATTTCTTAGCTATGACAGTGTATTTGAGAAGAGTGGTGGGTACCTAAAGGTGTTACTGAGCCCCAAGATGGAGCAGGCATGTAGAATTGAGGGGAATTTGCTTTAAACTGTTTTAAACTGCATTTAATTGTTTTCTGGTCATTTTATGTTGCTCCAGTTATCCCTTCTCTCATTCCTCTTCTGCCCTCTTCTTTGTTTTCTCTCCTCTACTTTACAGGTAGGGAAACTGAGACCTAGAGAAGTTATAATTTGCTCCAGGTTAGTGGAGATTAGAGTCTCTTTAATTTAAGAAATTTAGGGAGTATCTACTGCATATTAATAATAATTATAATAGCTACCACCTACTGAGATTTTACTGAACTCCAAACATTGTATTAAGTGCTCTACGTTTTTTTTCTTAAACTGAAGAGCAATCCACTTTAGCCATTGTAATTTCTTTCAGTTTTGCAAATGCAGAAACCAAGACTTATTTTAGAAAGTTACTTAAGGGACTTGTAGAAAACTTGGCCAAGATCATTTCTGGATGAAGCATTTGCCTCCAGCTCCAGGTGTGCATTTACCACCGGGGAGCCCACCTGGGAGCCAGGGCTTGGCAGTGCCATGATGCTTGGGAAGGGGCTGGTGCAGCAGATTGAGGACAGCTTCGAGGAGTCTCACACACCCTGGGAGCTGAGAGGAGGTTTTAGAGATGGTGATGCACCAAAGTGGAGAAAGGGAAAAAACATCATTGTTGCTGAAACCAATCCTTTCTAGATGTTTAGAATGAGGGAAGCCTGAGTGGTAGGGAGTGACTGGAGAGAGGCTTGGGGCCAGATCCAAAAAAGGGCCTTTCAGTTTTCTTAAGGAGATGAACTCTGTCCTGTAGGCAGAGGAGGCCCATGGTCCCTGTGTAAGCAGAGCTCAGTGCTCTTTCTTACTGTGCCACCTTCCGTGTTGTGCCAGTCATCCCTGGCACCTCATAAATGCTTGTGAGACACCAAGTATAAAGCATTTACCTCTTTTTGTAAACATATCATATTTTCCTCACTTGTGGTGCGTGTCTGCAATCAATCTGTGAATTGCTCACGAAGACATGACAGACTTTGACGTAGGCATTAGCCTGGGGGAAAGTTGGACAGCCAGATGTTTTAGGATGGAAAGAAGTTGTTTATTATTGGGTTTCAGATAAATGTGGTCATCAGGGTTAGAAAAATGCTCTCTCGTTGACACTGGTTGGTTCTATTTTTTGAGTAAAATGAATGCATTCTCTGTGTGGACTGAGCCACGGACTTTGGTTTCATCATTCTCTGCTAGTACTTGGAGAATTTTTATTTAAGGCTAACTTGGAAGTAAATTCATTGCTGGCATGTTTTTTTATTAAAAAATAACTCAAGTCCTAGAGAAAAGCTGTTCACTTAATAAAACGTTTCTAGAGTCACACTTTCAGTCTGGTAATATACCAAAGTGAGCCTGCTTCCACAATTCCTCCTTCCCTCTTCCCAGGTGAGAAGGGTGTACCTCATCCCTCCTCACAACTTTCCAGTTTTCTTTTGAAGGCTTCCCTGGAAGCCTTCCATCCTTCTCTCAGTCTGAATTTGCAGCTTCTGTGCTGGAATTACTAGGTACTTGCGATATCTTTAAAAGAACCCTTGACCACATACTTGAAATTTTGGGGGTAAAGCATAGTTCGTATTTACACAAGAGGGTCAGAAATAGCAGTAGAAAAGCAGTGAAGGCAAAAGTCCACCCACTATCTTGGAATACAGATGTTGGGTCCTTTTTGGTGAGGATACTGTGATCATTTTGGTCTTTCCCTCTGCCTACAGAAATCTAAGGGAAAGTTTGCTTTTTTTAGGTCTTTACCCAGAACACAGGGCTAGAAAAGTTTGTTCTCTACTGTGTAAGGTAATTATGAGGGATGATGAGATCATGGACCAGTTCTTAGTAAACGCACAGGAGAAAGTTCTGGTTATCCATTTACTTTCTCTTGGGTATTATTTAGAGGACAGGAATGGTAATTTACTCACACATGTGGTATTTTAGAAGATTGGGGGTGGGGGAGAGAGAGGGAGGAGGTAAAACAATTTGAACTCCAGGAAGTAAGGTGAAATATTGCATTTCCCTTTTTTTTGCTCATCATTATTTTGAAGAGTTTTCTTATCTAGGCTGTAACTGTTAGATTCCAGAGAGTTTGACTCAGTTTAAAGAAATTTGTATTTCTGTTTCCAAGAAACACAAGGAATGGATTTGTCCTGTGGGTGGAAGGAGGTGTTACACCTACTTACAGCGTGCTGCAGACTCATTTCCGGAGAGTGTGGCCAGAGGGAGAGGACACTGTCTGCTCTGATCACTCTAGTCACCTTTCCTGCCACAACCTACACCCACTTCTTAGGAAAAGATCGTCAGAAGGGGCTGTCAGCTGACTTGTGGAAACTGCAATCTCTTGTCATATGAGTAGCTGTGAAGGCTAATGCGGTTTCTGGACCTCAGGCTGTGCCCTGGGTGCTGACTGCTTGACCTGATCTGGAAGATGCTTCGACCTCAGAGCCTCCTGCCATTAGTGCAGCCCACCTGATTTTTGGGCCAGGATGTGGCTGCCTTTTCACCTTATTACAGGAGTAACATGTAGTGGATGCTTTGAAGACTTTTTAAAAGAATGAGAAAAGTGACATTGATTCCTTTGAAGTGACATCAGTCATTGACAATTTTAGAATGTATTGTTACAGATTTTTTTCCTCTTCAGACATCACCCTATATTTATTGTTAAACTGAAAAGAGGACTCAGTAGATTGCTTTGTTGCTTGCTTATTTTTACTTGCCACTGTGTCTTAGACATCTTCTATCTCAGTGATATAGATGTATTTTATATTATTGTGGGTGCTGTGATATTCCATTTTGTTGGATATGCCAGGATTGCTTTATTTAACTGTTCTATTGCTGGACATTTAAATTGTCTAATTTTTGGCATTGATGGGCCCTCCTGGATTAAATATTCTTGAACACACTGCTTTGTACACCTGTGTAGATGTTTGTTTAAGATAAATTGCAGGAAACATAAATTTTTGATGAAAAGAGTATACACCTTACAGATAGTAGTAGATGTTGTTAGATTGTCAAAGATTTTTTAAATGAGAGTTGAATGGAGGCCTAGAGATGATAGAAACCTACTCACTGTACAGCTAAGGAAACAGAAGTCTAGTGAGGCAGAGTGATGTGTCAAGAGAAGATGAAGGTGGGCAGACTGCACATCTCCAACTCCTGTGACTGGCTGCATCTATGCGCTGGTTCTGTCATCTCTGCTCCCTTTATCCTGGACTGTGAGTCTCCCTATAGGCCTGGGACAGCCCTTGGCAGACATTGGTCATTTAACCAGGTATTTGTAATGGGTCTTTGGAGGACTGACATTCAATCCTTCCCTACAAATAGCCTACACTTTTTACTCAGGGAGACAGGTTTGCCTCCACAGGACTCATGTGGCTCAGTGTCACCCTGGTGCAGATCCATTGCTGTAGGCCCTTGGAGAGAGGACCTGTTAGCGTGCAGGAAAGCAGGTCTCTGGCTTTTCATTGAGGTTGGGTTCAGATAGACTGGGAAAGGAGCTTTCGTGAGGTGATGTGATGTTGTTTTAGGGAACAGAGACCCCCTGACTTTGGATTAAGTTGGTTCTCTTTGTTTTGTCTAGAAGAACTGGGGTGTAGGCCAGAGGTGTGTGTGTGGGGGGTCAGAGGGCTCACCAGAGACAGATTAGGGAGCAGAACAGGCAGATTTACTGAAATACACTACTAAGGGGGAGCACTAGGTGAGACAGGAGAGGTCTGCTGCGTCATGTGGGTCAGCTCCCTGACCGAGTATTGAACTCAGGCCATAGTGGGTGGTAGCGCTGAGACGTAACCCCTGGGCCACTAGGGATCCCTGGTTCTCTTTCTGGAGTAGGAAGGCAGGATGATTTGCAGAATGTGGGAGGGGGAAGCAAGGCTTGGGTATTAATTCAGTTTGATGACTCCATAGATCAGCCCCAGCTAGAGACCAAATGCCTTCATTTTTGCCTCTTTTAAACCCTTTATTAGTACTTGGTGGCATGATCTTTCTAGAGCACATACTTGATGAGCAACTTCCTATAGCAGTGGTTTCTCAAGTCTGCTAAATACAGCCTAGCAACACTTTTGTCCTCTGCCTACACTTTCCACTTTTTTGCCCATCACTTTCCAACTTGAACCTGTGCTTCAGTAATAGCTTTGCCCTGAGTTACAGACATATCTTTTTTTATCCATCTAAGTCTTCATTTTTATTATGCTGTCTCTTGAGTTATTCTTTCTTTATTTCTTTGCCTGGCTCATTACTCTTCATCCCAGGGGATCAAGCTTAGGAGATAACATTCCCTGGAGAAGCTTCCTCTTACCTTCTCTGTGGTCTCTGGGGATACCCCACTCTTGCTTCTTTGTAATTATCCCCCATCAAAGTGAGTTTCTTAAAGCTACACACCTTTTCTTTGCATTTCTGCTACTGTCTAACAGGGCGGCTTAACAGAGGAGACATGTACTACATATTTGAGCTGCATTCTTGGGAAAGTTTCCAGCCCTGTTAGGGAGTGGATTTAGAAATGGGTTTGTACCAGACTTGTAACTGAGAACTTGAAGATGACTCTAAGGAGGGCTGTACTTTCTGCAGACCTTGCATGTATGGGTCGCAACCATGGGTTCATGTACTTATTCTGCCTGCCACCAGCATTGTGACCTTGGGAAAATCATATGATCTCTTCCTGAGCCTCAGTTGCTTTATATGCGTGATGAAGGGATGATCAGTGATGTTCAAGGTTCTTTTGAGTTCTCTCATCCTTGGACACTGGTTTCATGACTTGATACCACAAGGTTTGCCGTAGAAGAGGTGCCACAGTGGTGCACATGCTCCATGAGGTTGCTCCGTGAGGTTTAGT
>PVIJ01014770.1:10107-39288 GCA_004024925.1 Scalopus aquaticus
AACTTTGAACGCTAAATTTTTCCTCTCTGTGTCAGTTACATTTCTCCAGCTTTTAGAAATGAGGTAAAATGGCTGGAACTTTGTCTTCTTATTAAATGAACTCAAGCAATTCAAAGATGGTTGTTGGTTTTTTTTTTTTTTTTTTTTTTGGTAACTCCACTGTGGGTTGCTTTGAGTACGTGGGAGACTGTATTTTGGGAAACTTAATTTGGAGATTGATGATTAAGAGTATCTGTGGGTTAATATCTGACTGAAGTAGCTTTTCAACTAGTGTATTAGGATCAAATGCTACACAACTTTTACTTTTTGCTGAATAGTTGGCTTCCTGATCCAGGTGATTGAGGAATGGGGACCGGAACTCTATCTGTGATGGCTCTGACAGCCTGTACGTCCTCCTTCCCTTGTCCCTCCACTTAATGAATCAGTGCTGCCTGGGCTCCAGGCATATTCTCTCTATCAAGACAAACAGCTCATCTTGTCTTCACTGAGCTTCCATTTGTGATAAAAGAGACAGCCAGTAAGTGGAAAAGCACATAAGAATTTCAGCTCACTATAAAAGCTACAAAGAAAACAAAACAGGGGAAACAGTTCAGAGTGATACCAGGAGTTTTTTTTATTTAACTCTGAGAAAGCCTTTTGAGGAGGTGACATTTGCAATGATGCAAATGAGGGGCTGTGTAAATGCAGCAGGGGTCCTTACGAAGGCTCTGGATGAGGTTGGCCACTTCGTGGGCAGAAAGACTACCATTGTGGCTGAACACTCCATGTGACAGGGAGGGGAGCAGGAAATTAAGGTGAAGGTGTTGGCAGGGCTCATGTCTATAATGGTTTGGGTGCCCTGGTGAAGAGCTTGGATGTTTTTCATCAGTTGAAATTATGGTGGATCATAAACCCATCAGATATTTGACGTCTGGTTTAGAAACTTCACCCTATATGCTGGTTAGAGATTAATCTGTAAGGAGGAAGCATTCTAGAAAGTGGGAAGACTTGGAGAGGAAGGTTTTTTTTTTTGGTGGGGGGAAGGTTCTGTATGGTAACTGGGTCTAGAGTGTTAGCGTTGAGTAATGAGATACATTTTGGGTGTATAATCAACAAGACCTGATTGGACGTAGGTTTTATCAACAAGGGGGATGACAGAGTTATTACGGGGCTAGGGAGGATTGCGAAAGGGAAGTGGCTATGTAGGAACTGATCAGTACTTGAGTTGGAGCATGTCAGAAGTTTTTATGAGACCTAGAAGTTAGGAGAAGAAGCCTGGGTAATGATAATTGTAGTAAAGACAGCGAACATTTTTTGAGCATTGTGCTTCCCATGATTAATTCATTTAATCTTAACAACTATAGCGTCATTCTACGCAAATAGCTTTATTTTACTTTTGAGGACCCTGGGACACACAGAGATGAATTAACCTGCTCTGGTCACTAGCTGGTAAGTAGCAAATGCAGCCTGATTTGATGCCTATGATTCCTAACAGCTGGGCTTTCCTTCCTCAAGGTCAGACATGGGGAGACCACCAACACAAACATGTTGTCTGCACCAGAATCCACCAGATGAGCCAGGAGTTGGGTCTATTCAGTGATGGGAACAGAGAGACACCCAGGACTCCTGGGTTATTTTTGTATCATTAAGAAAAAGAGCACTGAGTTGAAATAAGGTCACCAAATATTAATGTTCTCATTCAAGCATTATCTTTCAAAGATTGGTGGCACCCATTCTTTGGTTCTTAAAGTAAAAGTGCTTCTGTTTGGGAAGGTGATGGTATCTTTACTGAACATACTGGGCCTGGGTTTTATCGTGGCAGTGCCCTCATTGTAATTCTGCTCAGAAGTATTCAGCAGTTCCACTGTTTGTCTCTGTTCTTTGAAGTTATAGCAAGGGATTAGCTTATGAGACTAATTAGTCTTTACACTAAAGTTCAGAATTACAAAGAGGCCCTAATGTATTTTCTGGAACTCTGCACATCCTAGTACTGCTACAGAGGGTTGCTAATAAACCTGAGTTAACAGAACATTGGTGTTTACAGCGTTTTACTTAGTAGCTAGTGCAGTTATTCGCATATCTGAAATGGTGAGAGGGCGGGGAGGAGTACTGTGTGCTTCCTGCATCTCTGGTCACTGTCGTGCTTCACGGGCTTTTCATAGAGGCCAGGAGAAAAGCTAATCTACCTCTGCTCTTCATCCGGTTGTTCCCATCCCATTGCTCTTGCGCATCTTAATGTTTAAAAAGATAATCTGTGTGCAGATGTTTCTGTGTGATAAATACAGTAGTGAGTTGTAGTTTATGTTGTCTTTTAAAAATGTGTATATCTTGAAATGTTTTATTTCAGTTTTCAGGTTTAGGTCCAAAGTAACTATGATCCAGAAGTGTCAGGCAACATTTGTGTTTGTGGTGCCCTGGTGACTCCCCTTACAGAGAGCTTAGCTGTAGTGGAGTGTATTTGGAATGTTCTTGACCACAAATAACAAAACCTCAGCCTGAAAAGCATGACATGAAGGCAGCATTCTGTGATCCCACATACCAGGAAGCTTGAAGGAAGGTGATGTCAGAGTCAGTTTAGCAGGTCAGCAGTGCCAGACACTAAAGTGACATCTGTGTGACTTGCTGCGCTTTTCTCCTGCTGCAGCTCCTCACAGGTGGCTTCCCAAGGACAGGCTTAGACAGTCTGTATTGCACCCACCGCGCCTCGTTGTGGGAGGCAGGTTGGCAAGGAATGCAAGGAACAGGAATGAGGGAGTTGAGAATGGGTGTGGGATGCAGTCACTGCTGTAAGAGAAGAAGGAAGAAGAATGTGAGCCTGCATGCTTCTTGCAGACACCCTCTTTTTCCTGCCAGTGAGTAGTAGGTAATAGTTAGAACTGTCTACCAAAGACACAGGAACCATCTGCCTAGGAAGAATCCCTGAGAGGAATAGGTTCTGTTTGAAAGTATCTTAAAAGAAAGAAAGAAACATGCACATATAGCTATTTCCTCTAGATTTTATTCTTACTGTGTGTGAGAGAAATTTTGTGGGAGAAAAATAAAAACATAAGCAAATAGGTATTATAAATATTTTAAAGATGAAGGCACCAAATGGGCTATTTTTGAAACTTGTTAAATTTTGGTGACTCAGTGGTCTCATGTTGTCCAGGCCTCTGTGCCTTCGTTAGAGCTGTGTGCTCTGCTCAGTGGGTGTACCCTTCTCTGTGGGAGATGCCGCCTCTGTAAAACCTTTGAGAGTTCCAGTTTCCATACTTAACCCCACTGCCCGAGGCTCACTTCTCTCACACTGCTGTTTATAGGGGTCAGACTGAGCTGTGTGCCTATTTGTTTCCCTTGTCCCGTCATCAGGGACTTGTGTTATGCATGTGTCCCTGGCATTGGGGAATACAGTACCTCATTCACGGAAACTGCTCCAAAACAAAGTCTGTTGCATTGAAAAATATCTTTGGTTTTTTTTTTTTTTTTTTTTTTTTTGTGGAGTAGTTCAGATACATAACCCTCAGCTGGTTCTCATTGCGCCTCACCACTCCCTTTTAGTGCTTCTGTGTGGAGAGTTATTTTGAGGGGCTGATGTTCCAGCAGTACAGCCTCAGTGGGTTTTTGAGCTTGGCAGACCCTGCCTACCTCTGGGGCGGGCACAGCGAGGCAGTCTATGCTTGTTTGCTGGCCACCTGAGAGAGAGAGAGAGAGGCCTTGGTGGAGGCTGAGTCAGCACATCCTGCTGGCAGAGGGTCAACAGTAGCCCAGAAAGATAACACGTCATTAGTCATGTTGACAGAAGGACAGTTCCTCTGCCTCATGCCTCTTACGGAGGTGTTAATGAGGAGTAAAATTGCCAAAGGGCAGGATGTGTTTCTGAAGCCAAGGACCTGGGCTGCCCACACTCTAGGTAACCTGCTCTCACCTTGGAAGAATAGAATAAGTCCTCAGTTACCATTTTGAAACTACCAGGAGCAGCTCGTTACAGGACTGCCGTGTAGTATACCAGATGCACAACTAGGTACTAAAGCAGGATTTGTTTGGCCCTCATCAACCTTCCATGGGAAGGGTTTTTAAAAGTCCTATTTTACATATAAGAAAACTGAGGTCAGTCCCTTGCCTAAGGTCACTCAGGTGGAAAACAAGTTCAGGTTTGCCAGACTCCAAAGCCTAATGCTTTTTTATTCACTGTTCTGGTTTGGCAGACCCTGCAGTGGCAGCCTTGAAATCTCCCCGAAGCTAACATGCTTTGAAGGTCCACTGTGCTATTAGGCACTGAGGATAGAAAAGTGAGAGTTCTTGCCTCCACCAAGGCCTCTCTCTCAGTTTAGTGATGGCATAAGACACTTGAATAGGTTGTGATGAGCCTAGGTTATGGAGCTGGCAGCAGGGGTGCCAGGAGGTGAAGGAGAGGGGGCACAACACAGCTAGTGTTGTTGGGGGTGTGGGGTGTCAAGGGATGGGCAGGAGCCCCATCATGCAGCCTTGAATCCCAGGCAAGGAGCTCAGCTTTTTTGTGGATGGAGGTTTACCCTCCTTGCACCTTAAGCCCTTGCCAAACCCAAATTTGAGATCAACCTGGTGGCAGCTTGTGTATGTAGTTGAGGGGGAACAAGACTGGAATTAGGGAGAATACTTTGCAGGCAAATGGGGGCTGAATTTGGTGGTTGCAGGGGTCAGAGATGACAGTTGAGTTTTCAGTTTGAGGGACTGGCTGGGTACCACCCTCAGATTGTGAGGAATGAGGGAGGAGGAGGCAAGAGAATAAATAAAAGATCAAGCCTGATAGTGTTAGTTTTCTTAGTGAAGGATGCGGCGGGGCAGTCTCTCTGAAGACGGAGGTGGGGTTGAATGCGGGTGCTTCAAGAGGCAAAGGTGGAAATGGCACTCTCACGGGCATTGTCAGGGTTGTGGGGATTTTTGGTGGCATCAGCTGTCATTTGTTTGGTAGTCTAGAGTGTTCAGCTCTACAGGCCTTGGGTAGAGAAAGGTGGATTATAGGTGCCGGATTCACCTATAGAATAGAGAGGATGGTGGGAGGAGAGGGTAGGAAACAATTGGGATTTCTGATGAAAATATTTGGAGTGCTTTTTAGACAGAGAGGGTTCCAGGAAGGGGTGGATGGCCTGAGAGAAAATCGTGGGAACAAGGTCCTGGGAGAAGTCACAGCCAGGTCTGTAATATTCGTGTGGAAGACATGTGAAAGGAAGCGGCTCTGGGTGCGGCCAGCATTGCAGGTGTGCCCTGAGAGGGGCTGTGCTGTGGCTGTAGAGGTCATCAGCCTGAACGGAGCCCTGGAGCGGCCAGGCTTCCTTGTAGGGTGGATTACCTCTGGTGGGGGTGACAGTGAGACCCCTGTGGTGGGTCGTGTGGGCAGTATGATGTGAGTTTCAGCTATTGACAAACCTGTGATGAGAAAAGCGTACCTGCCCCATGTGAGAGGGCAGACCCCCACTGTCAGATGGGGATGTGGGCCTGCTTTTGTTGCCTCTCTCTAGGCTCCCCCCCATATCAAGATTTTAATGTAAAATCTCCAAAATTTTAAGTCTTATTCAACAATTTTAAAACCACACTGTAACTCCAGTGTGGAGATTGACTTTGTGTGGGCTGCCCTGTATACAATTTGCGGTTCCTAGGATGTGGCAGGAGGTGGGAATTGCATCCCAGAGTCTTGGTACCACCTCACCTGTCCTGTGCTCTCATTCAGTTCGGAGGATGGGAAGTCTTAAAGATAAAGAACTAAACTAGCTAATTAGTTTTTCAGTGGAGCTATTAAGAAATGATAGTAATCTGAAGCCTGTGGCTGAAGTGAGCGGCAGATTGTGATAAAAAATTTGCCAGCTCCTTCTGAAACTCCTGCTTCTTTCTTCTTTTCTCAGCATCAAGTGGCCTAGTTTGTCCCCCCGCAATTAGTTTGTTTCTTTTTTTTTTAATATTTATTTTTACATACAAGCTGGGGTACAGGCCAGAGGCGTGGTGCGGCGAGAGGGCTCACCAGAGACAGAGCGGGTAGCAGAACAGGCAGATCAGAAGTACACTGCTGAGGGGAGCAGCGGGTGAGGCAGGAGAGGTCTGCTGCACCATGTGGGATCCTCCCTGGCTGGGCCTCGAACTCGAACTTGCATTGCGTGCTGCCGACAGCTCCACAGCGCAGCGCTCAACCGCTGTACCACCAGGGAGGCCCCCCCATTAGTTTGTTTCTGACGCGTACTTCCCCTTTTGCTTATTCACAGCATTTTCTTTCCTGTATTTTCTCATTTCTTCTTTCTGTATTGTCTTTTCTAGCTCCAATTAATTTTCTTATAGGATACAGCTCCAGAAATTTCCTTGTATTGATTTAAGTGAAAGTTTATATTCTTTATATATTGTTTATATTTTTTAGACTTGGTGAATTAACTATGTGTGTTGTGATTACAGGTAGTGAAACTTAGGTACTCACATCCAAATACACATTTTGCCCTTCAAATTAATCACTTTGGTATACTCTATTTCAAAATACTGTTTATTCTCAGGCCACCTGAGAATGAATTTGGCCATCACAGGGGTTTGCAAATCTGTGTCCTTTTGAAAAGGTACTTTTGATGCTTGGGAAAAGCTAAGAACTAAGCCTAGAGTGTAAGGTTAGGATAAGTCTGGGAAATGCCCTAGTGCTGTGTATGAAGGACATAAGATCACAAAGCATTGACAGTGTCGTTCTGCTCAGCAGTGAGTCTAAAAGATTGCTCCAGACAGGCAGGGCACAGATGTTTGAACAGTGCCTCCTGCTTGGAGCCCGCGCCACTTACCTCCTACATTTCAGCTTGGCTTTAAAGACTCTGCATCCAGCCACACTGTGCTTTAAGTGGCTGAGAGTGAAATTTTCCCATTTCTAAAGGCATTTTAGTTAGTTCTTCAGTTAGTGTTTTGGAGATGCGTGTGTAATTTCTATTGGTCTTTGAAGTACTAGAATAGGTTTTGGGATCTGTGGTTCTCTCTGCGCCTGTAGAGCTTTGGAAACTCTAGATTGTTGGAAACACATGCACACGCACACACACACACATGCACACACACTCTCACACACATGCTCACACACATTCCCTGACAAATCTCTAGGTTGTTGAACAACTTTCTCCCCGTCCTTCCCCTCTCCCTACCTTTGTTCACTGGTGATTCAGCCTTGGTTTTTTATCAGAAACATCTAGGCAGTTCTTTTGAAGCAGGAATTCTGGAGATCCATCTCCAGAGATTCTGACTCATTCTGTGTGTGTGGGACCCCTGGACACTGCAGTTTTAGCAAGTGCCTGGGTGATGCTGGTGGCCCTGTGGCCACACTCTGAGAAACACTAGTGTAGTGAGCTTTGTGGTCGAACAGACTTAACTTCATGTCCTGTCTCCTTATATGATCTTGCAAAGTTAGTTCACATCTCTGAGCCTCTCCTCATCCTTCAACGAGAATGGTGTCACCATCAAGGGGAGGCTTTGTGAGGAGTGCAGTTTCTATACAGAGAGCACCCAGCTCTGTTCAGATGGTCCTTAGGTTAATTGCCTGCTGTTGGAAATAAAGGGTTTCCATCCCTACTCTGAACTTCTGGCATGTTTGTCAAAGAGAGTGTAATTCTATCCCCTTTTATTCTTTTTCCTATGTTCTAGGGTCCAGTTCTATGTGGGGGCACATTGAAAATAGGTGCCCCTTTGTTCTATTTAATGCTGGAATTTATGGGGTGGCATGTAGTTTCAAGTTGTGAGAGTCTGCTGTGGGCCTTTTAAATGGTCACGGTTTGAGATTTGCCCTTCCTTGTTCTCCTTTCTCCTGTACCGTAGGACCCCGACCTGCCCCGTACTGGCACACGCACAGACGCACAACCCCCACGCTTAGCTTGTCCTGAGGAGTGGTATCTGAAGATTAACACAGATCTAGTCCTCTCCTCTAAGGCCACTGAAATATGGTGACAATTGTCCATAGACTTAGCCTGCCAAGGCCCAGGGACTCTTCAGATTGTAGGTGTTGGCCTCTGCTTGTTCTGCCACTAGGGAAATTAAGGCATCAGTTTTCACCGGACAAACCCAGATGAGTTCCCCTTCTTCCTGTGTCCACAGGACATGGAGACAGGACTCACGGTGCACAGACAGTTGCTTTGTGAGACTTTTGATCATGGCCAGTGTGAGCTTTATCTTCCTGGGAGACAGGCAGGCCAGTTTTTACAGAAATGCTTTATTTTTGTTTTTAATGCTAGCACTGAAAAATAATGCCTTGGTTTTGGCCCATGGTGCTGTCAAAACAAAACACTTCCTGTATCCAGGATCTAAGCAGGTTTAACGAGCACCCAAGCGTGTTGCTGCTTTTAGTTTTCATCTCCCCTTTGTAACTTTTGAGGTGGAATAATTCTGCATTCTTTTCTTGCTAATCATTTAAAATTTTAATTGAAAGTTTTGCTTTTATAACATGAGCTCTTCTGGCAAATGCATGAAGGTGCATCTAATGTAATTCTAGTTTCAGAAGCTGTTTTTAAGTAAAAGGCTTTCATCTTCAATGCCTTTGACGCTGGACTATTTCTTAGATATTTTTAGCATAGAAATTATGGTGAGCATGGTACCAAAGGGCACATTTTATTCTTGTTTGGTATGTTTCCTCGTTCTTGGCTGGTAATTATATTCTGGAGAATTTAGGCTTGAACTGCAAAATAGATGTTGGGTCTACGGTCTCGTACTATGCAGTAATAGTTCTGTGTTCACAACCTCACAGAATATATAGATAGATGTATTTTAGGAATCAGTCCTCTTGGTATTTCTCCTAACAGGCTCTTGAATCTTAGGCAAGAGAAACAGATGGGGTAGGGGGAAAGAGAAATCACTGAGACGGAATGTCCTCTCCTCGTGAGTATGGAAATCAGTGAAAGCCTTTTTGTGTTCATGTTGAGTTATGAAAATCAAAACAGCGCCAAATTTATAGCAATTGTGTTTGAATGTTTTTTTAAAATATTTTTTTATTTATGGATACAAGCTGGGGTACAGGCCAGAGGCATGGGGCAGTGAGAGGGTTCACCAGAGACAGTGGGGAGCAGAACAGGCAGATCAATGGAACTGCACTGCAGAGGGGAGCAGCAGGCAAGGCAGGAGAGGTCTGCGGAGCCGTGTGGTAATCTCCACCGCCAGGTGTTGAACTCGCATCACCTGCTGACAGCTCCACAGTGCAGCGCTGTGCCACCAGGGAGGCCCCTGAATATGGTTTTATTGTAACAGATATATAAATAGTACATAGAGTTCTTATTAAAATTTCGAAATATTTTCTAGGTACTTTGTAAACTAAGTACTTCTTTGTAAGGAACCTCATGAGGATTAAAGGGAAGGATAATAGACATGAATAACACCTTTTTGTTCTATTCTTTCTGATTCTTCCACTACTACTTAGGAATGCTTTTATAGATATTGAATAGTCTGAATGCCCTTAAAAATCAGGCTCACTTCCCTTTTAAAACATTTCAGCACCATTATTTCATGTTACTGGAATAAATAACATGAAGAGAAGAGAATCAGATTTTTATTTACTGCTTCAGGCTCTTAGCTAAAATAATTCATTTGGTTTGCTGTGTTTGATACTGGCCATAGATTTTTTTTTTCCTGGGGAGGGGAGGGAGCAGGTTTTTTTTTTTTTTTTTTTGGTCATTGATTACAGAAGTAATATCAATTCCCATTTTGGAAACCTTGATTGGTACAGATCTGCTTGAAGAGCCAGAAGAAAAAATTCGACCCCTAATCCCACCCAAGATTTCAGCCCTTAATTTCAGTCAGAGGCAGTTGATTGTCAAATGCCTCACCTCCATACCAACAGATTGGTTCTCTGAACTTGGTGGGCATCCTTCACCCTCCGACTGCATAGTTGCCACCCGCCGCTGTAAATGCTAACACACAGGTGTGTTTATATGATGGTCTCAGAGTTCTTTGAGAAAAGGGACTTGTCTTAATGTTAGAGTTATGTAATTACTTAAAAAATGATGGTTTAAATTAAGTTCCATGCATTTTAACTTAACATCATTTGTGTAAAACCAGTGCTGTATGCGCATGTTTTTTGATGAACTCCCTACACATATTTTGAAGAGCACATTATATACATTAATGTGTGCTATGTAAACATGGTAAAACATTAAGACCACACAAAAAGTGTATAAAAGTGAAAAGTAGTGACCCTTCCATCTGTTTCTCAGGTCTACACTTCCCTGCAGAGGGAAAAAAACAATAACATGCTTTTATTTATTTCTTTCCAGAGAAAATCTGCATATACAAGTTTAAAACAAATTATCTTTTAAAAAAAATCCTGCCTTTGGGATGTAGGGCAGTGGTAGATATGTGAGTGATAGGGCTCTTTTGTAAGCCTAATTCCAGTTGAGTCTATTAAAATTGATCCAGCACAGAAATTCCAGTTCTGGAATTGTGTTATGAAAGCAGAAATAGCAGTGTCAAGATACAGTGTAAGGGTTTTTTTTTTTTTTAATGCATTTTTCTCCTGGCAAGAGGAAAAAAAGAAAGGAACAGGAAAAAAAAAATGGAAAAGGAAATAAAGTGAATGCCATTCAGGGAAATGGTTGAATGAACCTTCAAGTTTGCATACCATGACTGTGGCGTAGTCCTTACAAAGATGAGGTAGAGCTTAACTAGTCATGGAGGAATTCTCTTGATGTATTTTTATTTAAGAAAAGATAGACACTGGTATTATTGTACAGTGTTTCATTTTTATAAAACAATGATAAACTGTATTCGACTTGTGTATGTGCATATGTGATGTTATGAGTATGGGACATGGAGCATATTATGGGAGGGAGTAGTTAGCAATGCTTTCTAAATTAAGTTTCTTCTTTTTTTTTTAAAAAAAGAAAATGTGCCCTTGAATCTTTCCAGAAATAGACATCATGGTAATTGAAATGATTTGTCAAATTTTTTTCCTTTCACTTCTAGGGAATGACAATGGATACTTAAGCTCTCACTTAATCTCATTTCATAAATGCTTTTATTTTTTGGGGTATTACTCATCCCACGCAAGCATAGGCGCTTATGTAGAGCAGCTAAATGCTTTGGGTACCACAAGTTTGTCTTGGGTTTGAAATTGTCAGGGAGGGCACTCACCCTGCCAGTAGCTAGAAGTGCAGGGCATTGGAGGACTCCACAGTTAATTGCACTGGAGGCTTGAGAGACTGGACAAGTGGTACTAGTGACTCTTGGGGGGCATTCTTAGTACCTGCATCAAAATCCCATGGGATCAAAAAATGAGAATTGCTGAAAGCTGTGAAAGAGAGAGAAAGTTAGGGTCAGGTGATAACTGTAGTGTCTTGCCAGAAAGGTGAGTTAAGTGACAGTGAAGAGAGGATGAAGGTTAAAAATGGAAAGCATTCTGGAGAAATGATGTTCAGATACCTTTTCTGGGTTTACATCTTAACATATCCCTTTATTGCCCTTCACAGCATTTATCCTCTTATCCTTCCCTGGATTTATGCTTCCGGCAAAAAGAACAGGAAGGAGCGGAGGTGGATGTCATTCAGGGGGACCTTGAAAAGTATTTGAAGAAGACATTTTGTCCCTACTCTCTTCACCAAAGTGCCTAAACAGTTATTAAGTGAATATATATATTAAGCCCTGGGGGAAAAGGGTGTGTTGCTGTTAGCAGGACCCTAGATAATCAGTCATGGATTGAGGAGGTACCTTATCTGCTCATACATCTGAAGGAATCCAGAACCTCCACTGTGTGGACCAAAGAGATGTTAGATGAGTTGGAAGGGATGAGGCTAGTGGGGGCTCTGCTTGTGTTTAAAGGAGCATAGGCTACCATCCTCTCTGTCCCTGAGTTGACCCAACCTATCCCCTGTATAATCTCAGCCTTCAGTTAAAAATTTCTAGTTCTTTTGTTTTGCCTCCTTATGCTCATGTAGAGATGCTACATTTCAAGTTCTTTTTAAAATGTGGTATTCCAAATGAGAATTACCAGCTAGCCAGCGAACCACTTCCTGGTTCTGGGTGTAATACTTTTATGAATGCAGTCATAGAGCGTATAAATGCATTTGTAACTATCAGATTCATACTGAGCTATAGTTTAATTAGTATGTACAGTTTGGGGTATATAACTCTTGGACTCCTTTTGAGCTTTATGGTTAAACCCATCTCCAAGTCTTGTTCGTGCATGCTGTCTTTGGGACCACATCTCCATTATTTGAAATAGAATTTTAGTTTAGTTTTTTTTTTTGGAGGGGTGGTGGTCTAAATGCAGGACTTGGCATTTCTCCTAGCCAAATTTAATATGTTTAGATTAGCACTTTGACACTACGGAAGCTGCTTCTAAAGAGAGTTTTCCCCACCTGATTTATATACAATATAGTGGTTAGTTTCAGGAATCTTGAAAATGAAATCAATGTATCATCAAATGGAAAGAAGATAGGAGTTGCAGATTGCATTTAGACTTCTCTTTTGCTATTTGCTAGTCATTTGATCTTCAGTAAATTACTCACCTTCTTTGAACTGATGTTTCCATACTCTTTCCTTAATATACAATGGAAAAAACCTTTTCTTACAGGCTTGTTATGAATGTAAGGTGAGCCCCTGTGTGTAAAGCATCTACTGTGGATCTTTGCTCATAGTAGGCATGCTGCTGGTGAATGTCAGCACCTTAAATTCATTAGTTAAAAGTGTGAAGCCTTGCCTCATACCCCCATAGTGGTTTCCACAGGTAGATAGTGAGCCTACTGGTCAACATTCTTTGAGTAGACTTTGATTTTTCATCCACTGTTGAATCCCCTATTTTATCCTGCAGCCTATGTCTCTCCATTTTGTCCAGATCCTATGTGAGGAGTTATTGAATTCTGGATGCTCTATTTAAGGATATAGAAAATTATTCATGATGTAAAGTTATACAGAAAGATAAGAGTGTAGTGAAGTCACAACTTAAAAATTTTTAAAAAAAGAGAAGTGGATATGACCAGAGAAAAGAACAAGGCAGCACACTAGAAAATGAATGCTGTTTTTAGAGGGTCTCTGGGGCTCTAGTGACAACCATATAGAAGGACCTCCTAAGGAACTGCTGACTGACTTGCTCTCTCCAGGTGTCACAGCATGTTTGCACTTGGTCATTAAGAGAACAAGTAAGAATCTATCCCTTGTACTAGACTTTCTTTGGACAATTGTAAGCAAAAATTTACTTTCCCATTGCTTTGTGCTTTTTGTAATAAGCAGAGTTCTCTCCCCTTAGCTTTCTTCGCAGAAGATCATTGTGTTAATACTCTCATTTGCCTTGCTTGTGGCTTCCCATGCATCTGTCTCGTACCCTGAGCAACTTGCTTAGTTAACGTCTGCTTTTTCTCTTAAGGACAGAGCTGAATATGACTCTCCTGGGCCCTTTTAGGCACTGGCCTTCATGGACCCTTTCTTTCATGAAAATATTAGCAGTTATATTTTATGACTGTGATAGAGAAGTATAATCCAGGCTGGCGTCATTATTATTTTTTTCTTTTTGATCTTAAAATATATTAAGACACTTTTGAGGGCCCCTTATAAGTGTCTTGGACCCTCTGCACTGTGCCTCCTGTGCCAGAGGTTAAGTCACCCAACTCAGGACTGGACACTGTCACAATAGGGCCCCTGCTGTGCTTTGCGGTGCATGTGATTAATAATGATGGTGTTTTCCATTTTCTTCTTGGGTTTACTCAGATTATTGGATGCATCCAATTGCTGTCTGAAAAGTAATCACTTGCTTCTCTTGGCACATTTTCTCTAAGAATTCCCAGGTTATTGTTCCTTGCCAACCTTTCCTGCCTTACTGAAGATGAGTGTAAAGGGAATATTTTTCCCAGTCACTGTTTGGCCTGTGTTACCAATGTTGTGTTGTGAGACTGACAACAGCATTAATGCTCTGCTTTCTAATGCTAGGCTGTAAAAAGTTTTTTCCCCAAAATATTGTGAGATCCTTCTGTTCTTTCCTTTTTGAATGGAGCCTGGTCAAAAGTATTTAGGCTTTGTCAATGATTGTTTTGAAGTAAAACTTGTTACAGAAAATATAATTACTGCACTTGTCATGAGTGGAGAGACCGTTTCTCTTTGTTCTAAGCCCAGCTGTATATTTCTGGGTCCTGTAAGAACAGCTCATCCACTGTTAAAGTGTCAGGTGGCTAGTAAGGAATACAGATCCTTGACAAGAAGAACATAGCAATCGAGGGAGGAAAATTGCAGAGGAGATGGGGAGGGTTTACAGCAATAGCAAAGATGCCAGAGAGAGGCCAAGGAACGCGGTTTCAACTTGCCTCTTTGGTCTTTAAACAGATGGGCAACACTAAAATAAAGGCGCACAAAAAGCCAGAGAAAGCACACTGGAATGATGTACGCCCTTGGGAATGGACGCAGTCTGGGAGACATAGGATGAGGTTTATTGGATCAGTCTTGTAGCCTAACCCAGGAAGGTAGTTTTGGTGTTTCGAGAGCCAGGGACACTGTTGGTTTCCATTATCCCCGTAAGTGAGTGACTTGGAGCAGTGAAAGCTTGGCTGCTAGAGGTTGCCAGCTAGGGTCAGTGTGCCTGTTCATGTGGTTACTGGGCAGTGGGCCAGGTCCTAGCAGGCGTGTGGACAGTGGGGCAGTTGGTTCACATTTTGACTTATTCACTCAGGATTATCAGTCAAATGGCCACCTCTGTCTCTGACAAAGTATTAAAATCTCATTGGCTATAAGTAAATTTTCTCTCACTCATTTTTTCCTCATTCTAGGTTCTGCCAGCATAGGCTTCTTCAAGATTTGAGGAAAAGATGGTTACACGAGGAATTCATCCTCTGTGACTTCTTGTTCTTGCAGACATTTAACCCCTTTGTGTGTTCTTGAGCTGCGAGTGCCATCCTGTCAGTGGGCAGGCGGGCCCCGCCAGGGATGGTCTCCCGTGTGCTAGAAGCGGTATTTGAGCTGCTCTGTCCCGTGATGCTTCCCTTTGGCTCTCCTCGCTCAGGTGTCACAAGTGAGCAAAACTAGATGGGACACTGGGAAGCACCATCTGAGTGCGAGCCTTAGGGTTTTGCAGATTTGCTGTTTCCCCTGATCCTCGCTGTGATCACACCGAAGTTAAAGCTGGGGTTCCTGGCCTGAGCCAGTGGGAACTTCGCTTAGAAATGTTGTTCCCAGTCATGGTGCTGTGCTCATTGACGTGACTTGTGTTTTAAATTAAAAAAAAAAAAAAGTAGCTGGTGGGATCTTAATAAAATTATTTTCCAGTGGAAAAAAAATTAAACAGTAGAACAAGAAACTTCTATTAGCATGAGAAATGTTGATAGGAATCAGTTGTCAATTATAGTTAAAATTCTGTATTTAAAAGTTGTTTGTAACTCAGGGAGAACATGAGTTGTTTCATAAATAACCTTTGTGATTGTAGCCTGTATACTCATAAAAAAGCCAAGTTAATGATGTCTTGCCAAACACTCTTTTCTCCTTCTTTCCAATACCTATGAAAAGTAGTGCTGTGTTTTTGCTACCTGACTTGGTCAGTGTTTCCTTTATTTTTCTTCTAATTTACTTGGGGCGGGGGGAGTGTGATGTCATGTTCTTACTTGAATTTTAAAGTTTTGGATTCTGTCTTCTTACCCCAGATAACCTGTAGATTGCCATGCTGCTGCTTGCAAATACTGTACTTAGTGCTTTTAATTATAGGCCAAAGTGCATATCACAAGCTGTTATCTAAAAACTGTGGCCAATTCTGAGTGGGAGGAAGAATGTGCATGGAAAATGAACTTGCAGACGAACTTAAGGTCAAGAAGGTACTTTCTAGATCAACCACCCATCTGATTCATTAGTCGCCTTCATAGAACCTTGCAGAGTAGTCGTCTGGATAGTGGTTGAACAGAGACGTCATGGTATTCTTAGGTGACACCGTTGCATATTAGTTCAGTATGCAGAAGGACAGTTTTCTTCCTTTACGCTCTGTTCTTGGGTCATACTGATTTTTTACCACAGCATGAACCTTCAAATATTTTTAGACCATTGGCATTTTCCACAAGTCTTCTCTCCCAGCCTCCTTCCTGGCTATAACTGCATCTCATCACTAGTTTGCTGTTCTGGTTGCTCTAGTGTGCTTTAAATGTGTTCCACCATCCTCTCCGTACTCATTTTTACCAGACA
Organism: Scalopus aquaticus; assembly: GCA_004024925.1. Taxonomy (NCBI): domain Eukaryota; kingdom Metazoa; phylum Chordata; class Mammalia; order Eulipotyphla; family Talpidae; genus Scalopus; species Scalopus aquaticus. Next base: position 26,176 of record PVIJ01014770.1, read on the forward strand.
ACCATACATGGGGAAAGAGCATGACTTTTTTTTTTTTTTAAATACTTTTGGCTTGTATGGTTCTTAGGTATGTTTCATAATGGCAATAGTTTTCAAATCTTGAACATGTAGTGGGGGAGGAATGTACTTTGGATGTAGAATTTTATAGTCTAGGTGGAGCAGGAAATTTTTGCAAAGTACCAACTTCTAAAAATGTAATTATATTGCATTATGCTAATTTGGGGAGTCAGTCCTTTTAGACGGAAGGGCCTGGATGCCTTGTTAGTTCTCCTTTTATTCAGTGAACTCTCTCTACTGCCACTATTAACACAGGGAATTGGCAGGCAAGTCACAGGAAGTCTTATAAATATTACAGATGTGCTCTCTCTTCTTGGAGGGGTAGGTACAGGGTAGGGAAGCTCTCTGCCTACCCTGTGGCATAAGAAAAAATTTTTTTCCATCCAATAACACTAGAGATTGTATTGTGTCAGTATTCAGAAGTAAAGAGAACACTGTTGATGAGCTGGAAGACCTTCAGATGAGGAGGAAGGGAGCTGGATCCTCAGGTGGATGCTGTCTTCTAGCCACCTGGTTTCCATAGCTATAAAGCCAGGTTTCCAGCTGCCTTTTCCAGACCTGACTGCTCATCAGAATCACTTGGGGATTCAGCCCCATTGCAGACATGCTGGATCAAACTCTCCGAGGGTGGAGCCTGGGAATCTGGTGCTCATGCAGCAGACTAAGAACCTGTATGTGGGGACAACTGGGGGACATGAGATGGGTCAGCTTTTAGGACCATGACTAGGTAATTGTGAAGCTATTCCCCAGCTTCAAAATTATGATTTTTATACTCTAGTGCTCTACTTTCTATCTTATGTTGTATATTCTTTTATTGCTCTGTTCTGTCCATCTTTGTCTGGTTTTTGCTAGCTCCTACCCATTTGAGAGCTTACTGGCTGAGTATGCTGGAGAATTTTTCAGGCAAATGAATAGCTTGATCACAGTTTTCTTTACTCTCCTTGCTACCCTGAATACCATTCTCTCCATCAGTGCCAAAAAGCACTCTAGAGCAGGGCATCCTTTTCTCCAGGACTCTGGGCTGCCACCCCTTTGCAACATCTCTCCGCCTACCAGTACAAATGCTTGTCCAGGCATGATCTGTGTGGCTTCTCAAGATTGTACACCTGTCTGTGTTGGAACTCGTGATCCCCATAGCTAGCTCTTTGTGTGTTTTGAGGGGAGCCTGCTTGTGAAATGTATCAGGATATTTTATTTTAATCTTAAATTTTAATCTTGAAGGGGTCACACCTTCTTTCAACCTAGATCCTCTTGATTTTTGTTTAGAATACAGGAACCTCCCTTTGTCTTTCCAAGCCAGCTGGAAATAAGAAGGATGTCCCACCACACCCTAACTCAAGATTGCAAGAGGAGTAGAAACAACCCCAAACAGCCTAGGGGTACCATATTAAAAACTTGTGTTTGACAATGAGATACCACTTTATACCCGCAAGAATGGCATGTATTAAAAAACTAGGGAACAACAAATGTTGGCAAGGATGTGGAGAAAAAGGAACTCTTTTGCACTGCTGGTGGGAATGCAAACTGGTCCAACCACTATGGAAAGCTGTATGGTGGTTCCTCAAATTGCTAAAAATGGAGCTTCCATATGACCCAATAATACCACTTCTGGGAATCTACCCAGAGGACACAAAACATTAATCCAAAAAGATACATGCACCTGTATGTTTATTGCAGCATTGTTTGCAATAGCTGAAATATGGAAACAACCCAGATGCCCAAAAATAGATGATTGGATCAAGAAGATGTGGTACATATACACAATGGAATACTATTCAGCATTCAAAAAAGATAAACACATGCAATTTGCAGCAACATGGATGGAGCTAGAAGGGATCATGCGCAGTGAAATATTCAGCGAGGGAGAGGGAGGATAAGGGCTCAAAACAGGGGAGAAAAAAGCACAAGGGACTATGGTGATGGTTCACAGGTGAATCAGTGGTGGATAACTTACGGGGAATACACAATAATGTAAAAGATATGAATAATAAAAAATAAGATAAAAACTTGTGTTTGATAAAGAGCTCTGTTCTGAAAGTGCCAATGTGTAGTTGGGGTCCAGGATTCAAGTGCATATGTGTGGCCTGTTCCTCAGTTAGTTGTTATTCGGTTCAGACCAAAGTGTGTGGGTTAAAGAGGAAATCTGTCTTTATGCAGATGTTCATTACTTTACCCCAGTGTTTCTCAAACTTATTTTTATTTTTAACCCCTTTCTCTGTAACTCTCTTCAGACTTACTACTCATCACACATCCCATCATGAAATATTAATACCACAGACCACAAGCCATTGTAGTAACTAAGACATTTTAAACACCATCAGTTTCACACCCTTGGAGACCTTATCACTCCTGTTAAGTTTAAACATTTAACTGGCCCTCTATCTCAATATAAGATGTACCTGGCTTCCCCTTGGTGGTTCTCTGATGCAACCCAGATTGAGACCCAGTGATCAAAACCGATCTTTCCAAAACTTGCTTGATCAAAAGGACTAACTGGGAACACATGTTAAACTCTCCCATTCCCAAACCCTTATCCCTGGAGATCATGTATTAACAGGTCTGAGGTGGGGCTTGGGACTCCTGTGTCTGGGGTTAAGCTTGGGGCTTAATGATTGCCCCTGTAAGTCTTCTTATCAGTGAGTTTCGTTCTTTCTCTTCTGACACAAAATCTATCCCCTCCTCCTGTTTTTCTGACTAGGGGTTGTAGGGATGGGGTATGGCGTTGCTTACAAAACATTGATGTTAGCATTCTGAGTTGAAAATTAGAATCCAATTTCTAATAGCTGTTTCAATAAAAACCAGTCAAAAACACTGTGTTACCTGACTGGACAACTCTATGTGGAGTATCTATTGTGTAGGAGAGCTGTAGTTTTCCAAGGGACTCAGTGGTGTGTATAATGTATTTATTACCACAGGGGGCATGTTAATTTAGTGAAGGAGCAGAGACAAAGTACTTTGGAGGAGTGGTTTTAATTTTCCCCTGGTAATTGGATGAAGGCTTGTGAGAGGCTGTGACATTTGAGAATGGGTGAGATGTAGAGATTAGGAGAAAGGTTGTTGTAATGGCACAATGCACAGCAGATGATTCACTGGGGCTTGAACTTGGGGTGCTAGAACCTTGTGGTTGTGGGGACTGAATTAGAAAGCAACTGGGGCAGTTGTGGGCACAGCTGGACACTGCATGTGCCTCCAGAGACTCTAAGCTATGGCCCTTACATGCCACCTTGCCTCTCTAAAGTTCAATTTGTAGTAACTGCTCCCTGGTATTTGTGTTGGTGGCATGAGAGGCGGGAAAGCACTTTGTAAGGTGTTAATGCCTACCAGAATGTTGATGATGTTAGTGGATTATGCCCAGGTGAGAAGTGCCCTGAATATGAAGCTAAGTAATTTGTACTTTGTTCTGTGACGAGTAGTTCGTCATTGGAAAACTTTGTGAAGACCTGTTTGTACCACCAGGGGTTGAGTAGACTTGCACAGGCATACATGAGGACTGAATCACAACATGTAATGTTCCTAGGCCTGCGGAAATCCATTCTGAGTTCCCAACTCTGGCCTACAAAAGAATGTTTGGAGCTTTTCTCATTTGAGAGTTGTAGGCTCACAGTTCAAAGGCCAAGAAAAAGAAACATGGGTAATTTGTCTTACCTGCTTTCCTTCCTGTTTTGTAATTAGAATTGGAGGCTGTTGGCACTGGCAGGGAGCCCAGTGATTTCGTTGAGTCAATTTACCATCCCCATGCTCAGGGCTTTGCTGCTACTTATTTGCAGGATAGAAGAGCCCTGTCATAGGGCCCCTGCAGTGCTGAGCCCGGTAGGCGCTCCTGAGGGGCCAGCTAACCCCAAGTGATCCGCATCTTCTGACAGGCACAGCTCTTTCTCTTGGCCGGCTTCCTTGCCTTTCCTCCCAACCCGTGTTCCCTGTACACCCACCCTTAGGACTTGATTTACTTGGCACTCTCTAGGTTGCGGAGCTTCCCTGAAATGCTTCCTGTCCTTTCATGCATGTTCAGGTCACTCTTTTTCCTTCCTATATTGATGATTTGTTTAGTATGAAGCGCTTCTATTGAATGTACTTGCTATGTTTGGATGGTTGCTTGATTGAGTACTTGATAGACTGTGGTTACTGGGCTTGTTAACTAGTAGTTAAGGTCTCTCTTAGAGACCCTTTAAGCTTTTGGTCTCTGGCAGTGTGTTATAAATCATATATATGTATAAATCATGTATATGTATAATGTCCTTTTATTTGCGGTCCCTCTTGGCTTGTGAAAATGAAAGAAGACTTAAATTGGCATGATTCTTGTTTAGCATTTAGGTCCTTTCTAATAGTGTGCTCTGAGAGCAGCGAGATGTTATGATTGGATAAAGTTCTTACACTGGGTAAGTTTTACTAACTTGGATATCTGGGCGTGTGTGTTGTGTGGTGCTATCAAAGTATTAATGTAGTTAATGTTTATCAAACATTTCTCATGTGCTAGGCACTGTTCTAAATACTTGACCTGTAGTCACTCGTAAATCGTCACTGCAATTCTATGAGGAAGGGGTACAGCTAGTGCCCCATTCTTCTCTTAAAGAAACTAAGGTGTAGAGAAGTTGGCAGCTTGTATGTGATCACAGCCAGTCGGCGAATGGGGCAGCAGGGCCCACAGACTTGAGGCTCCCCAGTGCTTCCTTGCTGTGCTGTTTATAGTTGACAGGTAGGGACTTTGGACACGACTCTGAATTACAGCGCTGACACACCTGTGTAATTAGGCCCAGGCGAGTAACCTCTCTGTGTTTCGGTTTCATTATTTGTAGAATTGAAGTGGCTGCTTGGCTTGGATTGTATTATAGGATTAAATGAGATTATGTATGCAGAGCCCCTAGCCTATTGCCTGGCACATTAGAGAGACTTATTGTTATTTTAGAACTGCTTTTAGAAAGAGTCAAGTGTTGGAAAGTTTTTGAAAATAAAGTCAACTCCAGCATTGCAGTATTTTAGTATTAAATTGCTTTAACCCATGCTTACCAGATATTTTTCTTTAAAAGAAGTCTTATGAGTCCTAAGCCAGTAATACTGGGTGGTTGAAGGTGCTTTACAGAGAGAAAAGGAGGTAGTGGTACCAGGTCAGGAGCAGCTGCCTTGGATGCTGACAATACGACACAGTGAATCGTGATATGGATGAACAAATGATCTCGTTTCCTTGGCTTCTGTGCATCTCGGTAAGAAGCTGGGCTCTGAGATGGGTTTAGGAGGTCAAGGAAGTGGCAGCACAGAAACTGTTGGCACCCTAAGCTCCCTCAGATAATTGCCCTGGAACTTACAGGGAATGGTTCATGCCATTTTTTTCTGGATAGGTGGAAACTTTCTTGTTTCCAGGAAGCCTGGGAGCTGTAGGAATGCTGCTGTCTTTCATACTTTACTTTGGGATTCGTGTCTGGGAGTATCCTATAGTATTCCAGGATTTCCTTTTCCTTTTTCTTTTTTTTAACGATTGATTTTCATCTATATATGCAAGAACTGGGGTGTTGGCCAGTGGTGCCAAGGAGGAGGGCACCGAGAAAATTCACTAGAGACAGAGTGGGGAGCAGAACAGGTGGATCTACTGAAGTACACTGCTGAGGGGAGCAGCGGGCAAGACCTGAGAGGTCTGCTGCGCCATGTGGGCCAGCTCCCTGGCCAGGGATCGAACTCATGCCTCAGTGGCTGGCAATAACTTGATAGTGCTGAGACTTTAACCTCTGCACCTCCAGGGAGGCCCCAGGATTTCCTTTTTTTAAAATGATCTTTTTTTTTTTTTAAAGATTTATTTATTTATACATGCAAGCTGGGGTACAGGCCAGAGGCGTAGGGCGGCGAGAGGGTTCACTAGAGACAGAGTGGGGAGCAGAACAGGCAGATCAGAAATACACTGCTGAGGGGAGCAGCGGGTGAGGCAGGAGAGGTCTGCTGCACCATGTGGGATTCTCCCTGGCCGGGCATCGAACTCGCACCGCGCGCTGCCGACAGCTCCACAGCGCAGCGCTCAACCGCTGCGCCACCAGGGAGGCCCCTTAAATGATCTTTTTAGTCACATGTTGCCAAGATATATTGCTGACTCTGAGTATACTTAAGGGTGATGTATTGAATAAATACTTAGTTTATAATAGTCTTTATCCCAAGGAATCAGCTGGTCAGCAAAACACATGCTCTGTCAGAGCTTTCTGAAGAGCTAGTTGCCAGAAAGAACCCCATCTTTCTGGCAGTGAGTGAGTGGTTAGTGAGTGGAGTCTCTCCTCGTGTGCCACCATTCAGCATTGCTGTGCATTCTTGTATTAAATGCATGCTAGGAATGTCAGGTTGACTTCTTACCTAGGTTGCTGGTAAACAGTAAAAGTAAAATTCAAAGAATGTCAAAAGGGGCATCTTACAGAAGTGTCTCTGAGGGAGCTTTGCCTTTCTTCTTCACAAAGAAAGTGGACTTGGTAGCCTTCAGCACTTAATCAGAGGGAACTGCAGACCATGGAGCGCAGCAGAATCTGTGGGGCCCTAATGGCTTCTCTTGTTCCTTAAACAGTAGGGTGATTCAGAGAGTTTTCAAAATTAGGCCTGTGTCTGTGGGTCTCCATCTGGATTAATATTAGAATTTAATATTTAGTTCAGCTTGTGTATCTAAAATGTGGCAATCAGCATGAACTCTGTTTTGTTCTTGCATAACTGTTTGTGAGTTGCTAGGGAATCTACTCTCAGTTTTTTCCATCTTGCTTTTCACTTAACTGTTTTCGTCAGTCAATAGGAAACAGTGTGAATTTAGTATGTGTGAGAGATTTAAATATAAGAGAACATCTATTTTGAAGACGCAAAGCTGCTCTATAAACATTTTGGAAAAGCAAGCCAATCTAGGTGGAGAGTCACTTATAAAGTTACTAAATTGACTAATTTTAGTCTTAAAATGTGATTATAGATATGCCAAAAATATTGTATTGTAACTCGTGCGTTTTAGAGTCCATTCGAAAATGTCAAACCTCTGTCCACTATTAAATCCTACAGTTATCATCATAGTTCTAAATGCTTGCAATCTGGACAGATCTAACAGTGACTTAGTTTATTCAAAGACCAAGTTGTGTATTTAAATTGTTTGGAGTTTTTGGGACTTCAGTACGTGAGCATCTGATGGTGGGGTTGTTCTTTCGATGTTTATTATCTTTCACTGCTTAATTATGCATTTGTTACTACTGCAGGACTTGAACCATGCAACTTGTTGTTTGTTCGAGATGGAGTTTTGGCTGCGATCTGTAGTATTAACTGGTTAGTCAGGTCCCTCCCCCACCCTTCAAGATGGCTTGATAATGGTTTTAAGTAGTTTGGTCATCTGTCTTCAGCATTATTGTGCAGAGACAAAGTCCCTTTCTTTCCCTTTATTTATAACTAATATGTACGAAATTCCCATTAAATGTTGCTTTAGGAGATTATGGACAGGCTATTCTTGAATGATCTTAATCTGATAACACAGGTTAATCTTTTAAATGCTGTGTGGGACCACATTCCTCCATCTTGCTTGCTATCCAGAAGGAGCAAACTTTGGGTAGGAGCCGCTATCAGTTTATTACTTCAGGAGATGAAAGCATTAACAGGGAGTCCAAGGTAGTCACTTTGATCCTTCAAGGTAAGAACTCATCAGTTTTATTCACATCTTTTTCTTACCTCAGAACAACTCAAGAGTGTTGATCCAAATTCTGGTGATGCTTACACAGTGTCAGTGAACAATCCATTCTTATTTGGTGTCTCATAGAGATATTGCATCTTGTTAGTGTGGTCTGACTGATTGTAAAATAGCTCAGTTGGTGTTATTTTTGGTAAACTGAAGGAGCATAGTAACTGTAGTTTATGATGCCAAGATGTTTATTATTCTTTCATAGCATTTTTTTGCCTCATTTATTCTGATTTCCACTTCCTGCTTTGTATTTTAAGTACTGGTCTGCTGTCTTAGGACTTTATCTTGTTTGAGTATCTTTTTCTCCAGTTCAAAACCCTGCATGTAGTAGGCAAATTATATATGTGATCCTTGCTACCACTTGTTAGCTTGGATAAGTTGTGCTGAATCCATGACAGAATGTTCACCAAAGGAAATTTTGTTCCATTTGAGTCATGTACTGTTTTCCTGAATACAATGTGTGAAAAATTCAACCTTGTTCAAAATCCTTTGTCAAAATATAAGACCAATTTAATAAACATAATTAAATATCTACTTGACTTCTGGGCCTCCCTGGTGGCGCAGCTGTTAGGCGCTGCTGCATTGTGGAGCTGTCGGCAGCAGTGATGCGAGTTAGATGCCTAGCCAGGGAGATTCCCACGTGGTGCGGCAGACCTCTCCTGCCTCGCCTGCTGCTCCCCTCAGCAGTGTGTTTCTGTAGATCTGCCTATTCTGCTCCCCACTCTGTCTCTGGTGAACCTTCTCGCCGCCCCACGCCTCTGGTCTGTACCCCAGCTTGTATGTATAAATAAATAAATCTTTAAAAAAAAATATCTACTTGACTTCTTGTTTGAAGCACATTTTTGGTATGCAAACTGGGCAACCGCCATCTTTTCAAGTTTTGCTTGAAGATAAAATTCATTGAAATTTGAAGGAAAAACAACTCATTCTTCAGATAAATAGAATCTTTTATCTGTGGCACAAAACATCACTGTCCTGAAGTCGAATGGTCCTTACCTCACCTATCTGGCTTAGTATATTCTTTTTTCTCAATGGATTTACCTTTTTAAGACTTAAGATTTTTTTTTTTCTATAAAACCCCTATTATCATCCTCTCCCCTCCCCGCTTTATGTTTATTGAGGTAAGGTAGGTTTTACATCATTGTATCTGCTTTGGAGATACAAAGTTTTTTATTACCTTAAAAAATAGGGATTACACTTCGTTTTCAATTTTACGCTCCTTTTTTTTAATGTCCTTGTAACACATTTGTTAAACATTATTATTTGTAATACGTTAAATATTGTTAAATATTCCCCAGCAATGTAATAGGTCAATGCTTGAATTTACCCTTCTGTGTTTAGGGAGCAGACTTTCTCCTGTCAGAGTTTCAGGTTGATGCCTTTTTCCCCTCTCGTCATGTCTGATCCTTTCCTGTGTGGTGCCAACCCTGATCTTTTCAAGTCTTCATCTGTGTCTCCATCCCTTTCCTCCAGTCTGTGATTTGTTCTTTCTTTCAGGTTCTCGGTAATGTTGTCCTGATCACCTGACTTTTAAGAAATTCTTCTCCAAACGAGAGCAAATACTGCTGCCAACTTTATCCACTCTTCTGATCATAGCACCATAAGTAAAACTTTCCCGATTTCATGATTTTCAGGTGATTCACTCCTGAGCTATTTTAATTAGTGGGTGTTGAGGGGTAGCCTTTAAGATTCATTATGTTGACAGCTTGATAACATGTGAAAGCACCTTCAAAACATTAAAATTATATTAGCGAATGAGAGCAGATAAAATTATTAGTAGAGATCAAAAGACCAAAAAATTGACAGGTAAATATTTTGACCAAAGTTAAGTGTAAGTATCTTTATTATAAATACTTGAGTATATTTGCTGACACTCAGTGGGAAACTGATTTGCTTCTTTGATATTTACCTGCTACTTTCTAGGGCTAGGAAAAGAGTCGGCATCCATTTCTTTGTGGCATGAAGAAGGAGTATCTGTTTCACTGAATCATGGACTAAAGATTGTATTTTGAAACAAGAGAGACTTTTTTTCCTTTGACCTATTTATTTTCTTTTGGGCAAATAAGCAGGCAAAGAAATATATTTATCCCTGCTTTAGATGATAGAAGATCTGATTTTTATTGAGGGATTAAACATTTTATGCCAATTCAAATTTGTTATCTGTTACCTGGCTCCTACAGTAATACAGGGATACAAACCTTCTATTTTGTGAATTAGTGTCAAATTCTTAAATACTTGAAACTCTTCTGCATTCCAGTCTATGTCTACCTGAAAATTGTTAAAAAAAAAAAAAAAAGGGAATTGTCAGTTGAAGAGACAGTATACTTAGTATTTTTGAATTTCACCCGAACTGCCCTGATACCCGCTCCTTTGCTTCTACAACTAAACCAAGCCTTTAAAAATGTATACCTTGGGGCCTCCCTGTTAAGCACAAAGCTGTGGAGTTGTCAGCAACTGCTGAGTGAGTTCGATGCCCAGCCGGGGAGATTCCCACATGGTGCAGCAGACCTCTCCTGCCTCGCCCGCTGCTCCCCTCAGCAGTGTATTTCAATCCGTCTGCCTGTTCTGCTCCCCACTCTGTCTCTGGTGAACCCTCTCACCTCCCCACACCCCAGCTTGTATGCAAAAATAAATAAATCTTTAAAAAAATAAAAATATATGCCTTTTTCATATTATAAACTTGTATTAAATTTCTATCTGTTGCTTCTTCTTCTCTTTCAGCCTCAGTCTTTTTATCTCCCTGTCTTGATCCTCTAGAAGTTGATTTTCTCATCTGTTAGTCAAGAAGTAATACAGCATGGGCACAATTTTAGTAGTTTCCGTCACCTATCCTAGATCCCCTTCCCTCTTGACTTTGTTGTGCTAAGTTAATTAGAGTATAGTTTCACTAATGATTTTGCTTTCCAGAAAGTTATCTGAAAATATGTTATTTTGTGATCCTCCAACATGTGCTTTGAAAGTTTTCTTAAAGAATGTTATTAGCTGGTAGCAGTATCAGAGGAGTCACTAAATGTACCTGAATCTCAGTTTCCACATCTGTTAGCTGGAGATAAAAATTTTTTAGATTGGTGCTCATGGGATTTAATTCAGTAAAAGCACTTGTGTATTCCTAGCTTAGTCTGTTATTCTTCATTGCTGTTTGCCAATTTGATGCATGATTTGACATCTTTATTGAGATTTAATTTACATACCATACAATTCACCCATTTAAGGTACACGATTCAGTGGTTTTGGTATATTCATGGAGTTATGCAGCTATTACCACTGTCTATTTCAGAAAATTTTCATCATCCCCCCCTTCCCACCCAAAAAAACCCCCATGTCTACTAACAGTCATTCCCTATTTCCTAGGCAACCCTTAATCTGCTTTCTGTAATTTTATGCATTTTTAACCCCATGCTTATCCTATTGTGTACTAATAGGATTTTCATTTTTCTTATTGTAGATTGCAGGTGTTTTGAAACACAGTCCTGTAATTTTTTAAAGTAAAAGAACCGTTTGATCATTTAATTCTTATTTTCTACTCAGAGGAACAGGACCGGATAAGTCAATTGATTCATCTAAGGATGTTCCCATTCCACACCATTTTTTTTTTTTTTTTTTACCAAAAAACACTTTAAAAAGTGTCATGTTAACACTTATTTCATTAGTAGTTGGTATTTTTGAGTGTTTCCCAAGACCCTTTCAATTTCAGATTCTGGATGTGAGATAAATGATTTTTTAAATTCTCTGTTTTAGCTAACAGGTCATTTCACTATTCTGTGAATCTTTCTTGATTATTTCCCTTTATCTGTAATCTCATGTATCAAAAATCTTACCTCAGGTGAAGTTTATTCAGCATATTACATTTTCTCTATAAATTTACTTTAGAAAAGTCATTACTCTGTGATCAACCATAGAATTTTCCAGGACAATCTATCCAGTTTTAATATGAGTTCTGTGGTATACTTTAGGCTCCTACCTTATTTTGTTGTGGACCTTTTAATCTACCATATTTTCCTGCCCCAAGCCTCTTTTCAATGTGATTTTAGCTGCTCATTTCATATACCAGTGGTGACTATTTCTATACTCCCTTGAATGTGACATCAGGCAAATTTTAAGTCATTGGCCTCCAGAATCCTTGCAACCTCTTCCTTTGCCCCTTTTAAATGACGTGTTGAGAGCTTGATATAAGGAAACCACTTCATCGTAAGGGGGAGGACAAGAATCCTGAGGTAGAACAGAGGTACTCCAGCTGGCAACTGGCGCTGGTAAGAGTAAAGGCAGGGTGGATCTTCCAGCCATTCTGACTTTCACTTGAATGTTCTTGCATGAGTCAGCTCAAGTAAAAACTAAGGAATTGCCCTGACATCTCACAGTAATGTTAGAAATTTAAAAAAAAAAGTTTTTGTGTTACTTGTTAAACAGCAAGCAACTGATACATGTGGTTATCAGCCTTGTGGAACATTGAGATGAGTACAAAGTTTATACCATGTCCAGCCTTTAGCAGATTTCCAAGAGTAGGAATTCCTTTATTAAAGGGTAGGAGCTATGACATTATCATAACTGATAGTGTTGTTTTCAGTCACTTAGGTCACCTTTCCTTCAAATAGAATGCTGTTGCTTTTCATTGTCATTATATCTGAGTTAAAGAATTTGTTACCCTTAGTACTAATTGTATTATGTTTTCCTTCTTGATTAGTAGGTAGTTTCAAACTTAAAAAAACTTCTCTTACTGTTAGAAGGAAAGGGAATGGGTCCAGGGTGGCAAACCTCATAAAAGTAATCAGTTGTAGGATAGAATTAGACTTTCAGTGGTGAACTTGCTGTAACATATACACATGTTGATTTTTAGCAGTGCATACTTGAAACTTATAAATGTTACAATTCAGTGTTAAAAAGAAAGATATAGGGCCTCTCTGGTGGCACAACGGGTATAGAAGAAAATATAGGCAAAACTCTACATGACATACATCTCAGCAAAATCTTGAAAGACACATCCCTCAAAGCGAAGGAAGTGAAAGACAATAAAAACGGATGGGATTATATCAAAATAAAAAGCTTCTGTACAGCAAAAGAGACATTAACCAAAACTAACAGACACCCTACCAATTGGGAAAAGATCTTTGCACACAATACATCTGATAAAGGACTGATAACAAAAATTTACAAGGAACTCACACAACTCAACAACAAAAAAAAAGCCAATAACCCCATCAAAAAATGGGCAGAAGAGCTCAAAAGGCACTTCTCCAAAGAAGAAAAGCAAATGGCCAACAGATACATGAAAAAATGCTCAACATCACTTATAATCAAGGAAATGCAAATCAAAACCACTATGAGATACCACCTCACACCTGTGAGGATGGCACACATTAAAAATACAGGCAACAACAAATGCTGGAAAG
>PVIJ01014771.1:0-39176 GCA_004024925.1 Scalopus aquaticus
GGGGAGGAAGGAGCCGGAGGGAGGGAAGGGAAAGGGCACAAAATGGAATAGAAAAGAACACAAGGGACCATGGAGATGGATCACGGGTGAATTGGTGGTGGGCTACCCTAGGGGAATACAAAATGTAAAAGACATAAATAACAATAAAAATATATATTTAAAAAAAAAAAAGAACTGAATGGCCTGGAAGACTAAGTCAAACTGTTGAGAAAATTGTTCTGTAGTGTCTCCCAGACACTTAAACTGTGTGTGAGCAAGAAGTAAATGATTTTTTTTTTTTACTAATACTGTGAGCTGTTGGATTGTCTGCTACTGAAGAATAACCTGACCTATCCTGACTGATATGATACATACTGATCAAATACTTATTTTTAAATGCCAAATTTTCCATCAGTGTAGTCAAGTAATAAATGAACAAACCAACCAAAGAATAGAGTTGGTATTTACAGCACATGTACACCTATATTGGAACATACATCATGGGCTACCTTGATAGAAGAATTTAAAAATCTGGTATGTATTCTTCCATGTTTACTTTCATGCTCATAATACTGTATAAAAATAAACATACACATATACATAGGAATGTATGAATGTAAAGTGGGATTTTATTCTTTGTTTTAAAGAAAGTGGATTATTATAAACACTTCTGCATCTTGCATTTCTTACTCAATCATAAGGGGTGGAATAGTTGCCTACGATAGTTCCTATTCACTAATTTTCCTCATTGCTCAGTAGAATGGACTATGCATGCAGTATGATTTTTGCTGGTCCCCTCTTGATTGGCCTCCTCTTTGATCTAGTTTTATGCCATTAGAAATAATGCTGCAATAAACACCTTAATGTTCATGTCCATTAATATGTCTGCTTTTATTTCTATGGATATTTGTGGGAGAAGCCTAGTAAGGTTAAATGATATATGCATTTTTATTTTCAATAAATGCTGCTCTATTACTTCTGCCAAAGATTACAACACTGTACATTTCCACCAGGCATCTGAGAGGACTGTTTCTTTAAATCCTTAGGAATATTAAGTGTGTAGCTCTTACTAATGAATGTAAATTGGTATTGCATACTCCGTATATTTGCACTTGCCTGGCTACCAGTCAATTTAAGCATCTTGTCATATACCTGTGACCATTCAAATTTGTTCTACTATGACTTGTTCTCCGTCATTTAACAGTTCTATATATTTTTTTATACGTTTGGAGAAGTGCTTTGATGAAATGGACTGCTTAGCCCTTGTCTGTCATTTGCATTACACTATTTTTTCTGATCTATTTTCCCACTGATTTTAATTGCTTCTTTAGCCACAAAAAGGTTATTTCATTTTTTATAGCATCAGATTTCCTGTCTTAATTAGGAAGATCTCTGTAACTCCTAAGATGCATGATTTTCTTGAAGAGTACTATTTTTTGTTTTAGGTTTTTATATTAAGTATTCGTCATCATGAGGAAAATTATTTTTCCATTTTTGGTTTTTAAAAGTTAAGGTATTATTTATATAAAGTTAAATTCATTTATTGTGAGTGTACAGTTTCATGAATTGTGGTAATTGTGTATTATTAAATGATCACAATCAAGGTAGAGAATAGCTCTCACACCATAAAATATTTGTTAGACCTCTCAACACCCTCCTAACCCCAATCTCCAGACACAGGCAACCACTAATCTGATTTTTTTACTATAGCTTTGTATTTCCAAGAAATTTGTGTAAATGGAGTCCTCTCGTATCAATTTTTGTATTTGACTTTTTTCACTCAGGCTGTTCTTGGTTTTCATTTTGGTTGAGGTTATTATTCTTTTGTTACTTCTTGTTGCAGTATAAAACAGATGTTAAAGTATGTAGTTATAATACTATAATTGTTATAGTACAGATAACCACAATTTGTTTATCCACCCTGAGTTTCTGTTGTAGGTAGTCCTGCTTTAAAAGTTTACTTTTGTGAATATATTTTTCTTTCTCTTGGGTAATATCTCGGAGTAGAACTTTTGGGTCAAATGGCAGTGTATGTTCATTAAAGATTCTACCACATTGTTTTCTAAAATGGTTATACCATTTTGCCTTTCAACCAGCAATGAATGAGACTTACAATTTTTCTACAGCCTTACAACACTTGGTATTGTCATTACCTTTCATTTTAGCCAATCTAATAGGCAGGCCATTGTGGTTTTCAGTTGGCATTTTTATGATGACCAGTTATGTTGAGAATCTTCGTATACTTATGGCCATTCTTATATCTTTCTTTATGAAAAACTGTTCACTAAACTGTTCCTTGTTCTAGAAAGATTGTCTGCCCATTTTTATAGGGATATTTAGCTCCCTATTCTTGATTTATAAGTGTTATTTATATATTCTAGAAACAAGTCCTCATTTAAATGTATGTTTTGCAGGGAAATTTCTCCCACTTTTGGGAAAAATTAGAAGTTTAAAGACTTTTAATCTGAAGTACATTTTATTAATTTTTTCTCCTAGATTTCATGCTTTTTCTATTTTTTTAAATGTTTATTGTCTTCTGGAAGTTCTACAGTTTTAGTTCTTACATTTAGGTATATCATTCACTTGGATTAATATTTTTGCATAGTGTTAGATAATGGTATAAATTTATTTTTGGAATATGAATGCACAATTATTCCAGCACCATTTGTTGAAATGATTATACTTTCTCCATTGACTTGCACTGGCCCGCAACTGATAATAGATGAGTTCATTTCTGAAGTCTGTTTTTGTTACCGGAACCAAGCTACCTTAGCAGTGGGAGCCGGCAGGAACAGTAGTGCAGCTCACCCTGCTGCTCCAGAGCAGTTGTGGCAGTTGCTCCTACCAATCAAGTGCTAGGAGCTGCTGGGTAGGCCTGCTGCTCCACCATAAGTCAGTTATGGCAGTTGCTCTTGCCCAGTAACTGCCGTTTTGAACAGAACAATCAGGTGCTAGGAGCTGATGGGTAGGTCCAATCAGCTCCAGGATTGAAAAATGGTCCAATCAGACTTGTGGATGGTGCTCTGGGAGAGGATATAAGCCAGGATTGGAGGGACCTGAGGGGGGAAAGAGAAGAGAAGAAAAAGAGAGGACGCCAGCCCCAGAGAGAGAAGGAGGCCCCTGAAGAGAAGAATAGGAAAAGATGATGACGACACCAGCACCCCCGGAGAAGAAAGACGACAGTTTCAGTTCCAGTTTGAGGAAGAAAAAAGAAAAGAAGCGTCCAGCAGCTGCCCTCCGAGCAGGAAGAGAAGCTGAAGGACTCTGCAGAGACTGGGCCTCTGGTCCTGTCTCTGATGTTGCCTGAAAGGAGCACCAGAGGCCCTGGGCCTGGTGTCTCAAAGAGCTGTTTGTTGGTCTAACCCAACACCTCCCAAAAAGCTACCATCACCAATGCATTCTGGGTGAGGTGGCCGCCACTTGAGGGTGCAGTAAGCTCTGCTTCTCCGTTTGTAAAATAAACCCCATGTTTGTTGTTCCTGTAGCCTGAAGTCTCTTGCAATTGTGCACGTGGGTGAGAACCCACAGACGGTGACTTATCCTCTCATCAGGCGCTGTCCTTTGTTGTTTTTGGCCTTTGTTGGCCTTTTGGGGCTTTTTGATGGCTCTTGCCTCAGAGCCTGGGCATTTGTGCCCTGTCCGCCCCTGTTTCAATTGGCGACCGTGGTTGGATGAAACACCCCCGTCTGCCCTCTTTCATTTTGATGTATGTAATTATCTTTATATCAATCTTAATTGTTATAGATTTATAGTACATTTTGAAATCAGGTAGGTAAAGCTTTCCAAATTCATTCTTCTTTTTCAAATTGTTTTAACTATTCTAAGTCCATTGCCTTTCTATATAAACTTGTAACTTGCTTGCCAATTTCTTCAAAACATCTATTGGTTTTAATCTCAGACCCCAAGCATCTTAAATGAAGAGCTCAGAACCAGAAGGAAATGGTGATTGAAGGGAGCCAGAGTAGATGGACTAACAAGGAACAGATTTCCTTTCTTGCCTGAAAACAATGAACTAATTGGACAAAAGCTATTAAAGTTTCTGAAGACATTAATATCTGATAAAGGACAGTGAAATTGGAGAGATAAGAAATAGATGAGGCAAGTCCTGCAATTGCCCTAGCTATGACCTGGAGACAATTTCCAGGCAGAGTGGGGTAAACCAGGTTACCTCAGCACAGTAGTCTCAAAGTTGAAGAGATGGAGCTGAGATGGATCCAGGAATGCTAAGACAGCTGGAATTAACAGGACAGTGTTGAAAAGAGGAGAACTGTAAGGAAAGAAAACCCCAGAAATGTACAAGCATTTCAGTATTTTTCATTACATATGTGTGAGAAAATTATCAAAAGGGTCAGTCCATTCATTGGAGGATCACAACGGACAAAAACAATGACCATTCCTGCCCCCTGGAGTGGAAAATCCTCGTGATTATAGGGGTTGGTTAAATACTGAAAAGAACTTTGTCAAAGTAAAGGAGAAATTTTTTACCCTAGATTAAATGATCTCTTCCTTCCTAATAAAGCTTAAAGCAAGAACCAAAAGGATCAATTTTTTTTTCAAGTAACTTAACTGCATCTCAGAATGATATTTATAGGAATACAATAACGCAGAGTAGTCAAATTTCACAAAGCCTGGTATACATTCAAAAATGTATGCAGGCAAAGAAGAAAAAATCTGACTGATGATGAGAAGAAAAGTCAATCAATCACACTGACCCAGAAATGACCCAAATGGTAGTAGACAAGAACATTAAAATTATCATTATAACCACATTCCATATGTTCAATAAGCTAGAGGAAAATTGAACATAATAAATATATACCTGAAGGAGATTTTTTTTAGATGATGAATTAAACTGGTTTTTCTCTTTCCCGTCCTTTTTCTGTCCCTCACCTTATATAATATTTGTCTTTCTATCTTCAATGCACATATATTTTCTTTTCTCACATGCATTTGAATTTTAAGCCCATCCAGTAGATTTTTAATTTCTGAAATTATGTTTTATGTGTCTGTAATTTTTATTTGCTTTTCTTTTACTGACATTTTCTTTTCTATGCTGAATTTTTCACTAATTGAAAATATATTTTTATTTTATTTCATTGAGATAGTTACAGTACTATAATATTTTCTGTTAGTTGCAAGATCTGGTTCACCTAGAGGGGTCATTCTTTCTTTGAAAGGTCATTCTTGATTGACATTTTTTTTCTCTTGAGAATGTGTTCCATCTTTTAAGTTATTTATGTGTTAGATAATTTGAGATTATATCCTGAACAGTATGAATATGAAAATGTGAAAATTTTGGATTCTGTTATTTTTCTCTTATGAGTGTTTTAACTGATTAAGTTCTTACCTAGGCTTCAAACTCATCTCTTGAATAGTAACTCTAATTTCAGTTCAAATCTTTTGCTTTGGCTGAGCTGCTTTGAGTCTTCCGCATATGCAGTTTGAGAGTCAGAGATGTGGATATCCCCTCTTCCAATTATCTTCAGTATTCACTGTATTTCAGCTTCTATTTCCTGGTTCACCAAGCCACTAAGAAGGCAAGATTTTCTACACACCACCACAACCTCTGTGAGCATGGCTGTGTGGCGTGACTGAGAGCAACTTGAGGATCTTCCCATTCTCCTTCTTTAAGTAAGCATGAACTAGAGTTCCCACTGGAGTTTGTCTGCTCTCTGCTCTCCCATAATTTCAGGTCATTGCTTTTCATATTATGTCCAGGTTTTATAATTTTTTTTACAGGGGGGCAGGGGCAGGCAGATTATCTTAGTCCATCATAACTGGAGCCCTGGAAAAGCATGTCTTTGGATATGGTGGAAATTGTTTTTGGATACAGTGTCACATGAGAGCCAATTTATCTGGATGGCTAATTGTTCTAGAACATTTATTAAATAACATCTTTTTTTCCCACAGAAGTAAGCATTTTGTTATATGTTAAATTCTCAAACACTGGTTCTTATTTTAAAGTCTTTTTCTGGTTCCCTAACCTGTCTATGCCCATGCCAGTATCATATTGATTCAAATGCAGTGACTTTGTGGCATAATCTTTAAATTGTGATTCTCCATCATGGTTCTTCATCATGATTTTCTAGGTTATTCCTAGACATTTATTCTTCAATATATAATTCTACAATTCATTTACAATTTTTTAAAATATGTGTATTACTCATTGGAACTGCATGAGGTTTATATGTTCATTTGGAAGAACTGGCAGTAGCAATAACTCTTCCTATTCAGGAACAAATTTCTTCAGACGATTTTTCTATTTGTAAGAATTTATAACTATCTTCAAATAGGTCCTGTGATTTTCTTTTTTAACTTTATTCTAAACACTAATCTTTTTTTTATAAAAAGTGCTTTCACATTTCTTGTCAGGGTATCATTTTTTTCTGTAAAATAATTATTTTATTAATATCTGATATCCCAAAACTCTCTAAAGTGAA
Organism: Scalopus aquaticus; assembly: GCA_004024925.1. Classification (NCBI taxonomy): domain Eukaryota; kingdom Metazoa; phylum Chordata; class Mammalia; order Eulipotyphla; family Talpidae; genus Scalopus; species Scalopus aquaticus. The sequence goes on from PVIJ01014771.1 coordinate 6,420, forward strand.
ATTTGTGCCTGCTGTATTCTCTGCATATAAGGTTGGACTGTTTCAAACATGGCCTTTAGGTTTGGTGAAAATTCTGTCCAGCTGTCTCTGTATGATGGAGTAACAGAAAAACCAAACTCTGCCAAAAATATTTATAATTTAAGGACAGTGATATTATGCACGATTTTATTTACTCCTTTATATGTTTTGTTATTTTCTAATGTTTAGTGAACAGATTTTAGAATAAGAAAAAGAAAAAAGGTATGTTTTAAAAATTTATATGCAGTGATATTAACTATCTTTGATGTATCAAACAGTTGTGTAACAATCTCATCCCCGAAACCAAAGTATAGAACAGCTCCACCACCCAAAACAGCCTTGTACCCCTTCTCAAAATTCAACAACAACAACAAAAAAACACATCACAATTTAAAAATGAGCAAAATATTTGCCTGGACCCTTCATAAAAGAAGATTTACACAGATGGCAAATAAACAGATGAAGAGATTTATTATCGTAGTTATCAGAGTATCATTTAATGAGGTTAAAAACTAAGCCCCCACCCCTTGCCCAGCGGGAAGGTTTGGAAATTGATAAGGTTGCTATGGGAACCATGAATTGGGGGGGGGCTGGGGGGGAATCAGAGCCAGGACAAATTCTGTGTCAAAGTTCAATGCCCAAGAACAGACATTCCAGCACTAACTGGCTCAAACCGACTCCCCAAACATGAAAAGCCTGTGAAAATGCTACAGGGCAGGGAGAGGGGAGCCCCCAGAAACCCTAAACCTTCCCATTCTAAATAGGTTCTGCCATCCGCCGCATCAGGACAAAACATATAAGACCTTAAGTGGAAAAGAAATTTTAATACAATTAGTGTAATAATACAGAAAAGACAAAGAATGTAGTTTCTAAACTAAGCACCCAAAGTTACCCATCACCTCATGAACAAAAGTCCACCCAAATGGGACTGGCCCAAAGCAAGGCCCAAAAGCCTGTGATGAGTCTAAAGCACCTTATGGCAGGAACCCATAGAAAAGGGTCACAAACAGTCAGACAAGTCTGTCAGGAAAAGAGCAAAATCAAAATCAAGATCAACATTGCCATAGTCACCTCCCCACAGGTCTCTTACCCACATCTGTCTCAATCAGTCTGGACCAGTGCAGCCTCTTCACATGTCTCTCTGCTCCTTGGGCCTCTTATGGCTCTCCATCTTGCTGCCTTCCTTCTCCCTTTTCCTCTCCTCTTTCTCCTCTTTTCTCCAGCTTCTTATCTCTCCTGCTCAGCTCCACCCTCCCTTGGGTGGGGCAGGGAACCTGGGACACTCCCCTTTCCTGAGGACCACCGTCTTACAAAAACAGGTTATAGAAGGGAGCCCCAAATCTTCCTTTAGGCACAGACTTCTCCCATCTCACTTGCTGCTTCTCTTAGCAGTGAATTGTAAAAAATCTGGCTTTTCTGTTCTCTACTCTGTCTCTGCTGAATTTTATTTCTTTCACCCTCACAACTTTGGCCTGTAACCTGATTCTTTCCCACAACATTTCTATGTACATATTTCTAGAGTAATTCCTTTTTATATTATTTATATCCAGCCATCCCCCAACATATCTAGTGCTGTATTATGCCCTTCTTGTGGATTACACTGATAGATCATAATTTTGACCTTGCATTTATTCTTTTGATGCAATTTTTATAAAGTAGTAAATAGAGTCCAGCAATGTTGATAACGATATTGGTTGACAGTATATTTCGTGCAAGAATTATGATGTTGTTTAGGAGGTGTTGGGTTCAGACAGTGGTCTCCTTGGGTCTATCCTTGCCTCTGAGAAACGTTTCCCCGGAGCTCCCCTTTCAGCACCACATGGCAAGTTTCCCGTGAGGAAGACACTTTTGGTTATATCCAAAAGGGTGGGTTTATTATAAAGAAAAAAATACGAAAGGAGAAGACGACGCTTTCATAGACACAAGTGGGTGGGAGAGCTGCATCTGAACGGGACAGGTTTGTTGAAAGGGACGTCTGCATAGACACAAGTGGGCAGTATTGGGACAAAAGCTGTGTTTTTGAAAGCGGTAGATTTAAGAAAGAGACACCTGCACAAACACAGGCAGGCAGGAGAGCTGCGTCTTGCCTGTGCAGAAATTGTACTGATATAGTCTTCTTCCTCTTGGGAGGTGTTCATGCCTTTGTGGAATTGCTATCTATTATTACATTAGTTACTTCTAGGGTGCAACTAGGTTGATTTGTAAATACTGGTGAATCTCTACATATCCATCTCCATATCCCTCGGCTCTGAACCTCCATATACTTTCAGTAACAGTCTGATACTTGCTATAGCAGTTGTGGCATAAGGATCTTTCATTCTACAGCTGGTTTAATGACTATGTTAATCATTTCTACCCCTACCTTCATTTTCTGGTTTTGTGATGCCTCCATCCTAAATTCTCTCCTCTTAGCCTCCATCAATTGGGTGTTAAAATTATGCTGGGTTACATAAAGTAACCCAGTGAGAAGTTTGCATTTTTCATGACTATTGAAATAACCCTTGTCCATTAAACTAATCTTGACCATTGTGCCCTTAAAACTTAAGTAAACTTGTTTGTGTGTGTGTGTGTGTGTGTGTGTGTGTGTGGTTATTAGTTTATTCAAGTTCCCTAATCCCCAAGTAAAATTCAGTGATTTTTCTGTTTTGCTAGGAATTATCTATTTCTATTAGGTTTTAAATCTGGTTGTCATAACGCTGTATGTGGTATTCGTTTATAATTTTTTAATGGCTGCAGCCTCTCTCTCATTTTAATTAGGCTTGAAAATGTTTCTGCTCTACTGGATTTTTCAAAGGAACCAATTTCTGTATCTCTTTTTCTTTCTCTGTTTCATTATTTCAACTTTTATCTCCATAATTCCTTCTTCTTAGTTACCTTATTTGGTACTTTTTCTAACTTTATATGATGAGTGTTTTATTCCTTTAATAGTTTTATCTTTCCCGTTTAAAAATAAAGTCTTTTGGAACCTGACAATATGAATACACTGCTTGGCTCCCCTCCTCCAGGCATGTATAATAAAATTTATGAAAAACAAAGCCAGAAACCCCTGAGGAAAACTGGTTATCAGCATACACAATAGAAGCATCAGTCCAACTGAAAGGAGGAGGAAAATCTTTAAGTGGACTTTGTGGAAAGTAATAACAGTCCAGTACAATTCACAAGAAGGAGGAGTGACTGCTGTGCCAAGTCTGCAGCAGCTATTGACTTGGGCACATGCCAACCTCAAGTGACATTTAAGCACCAATCAGCTTGCTCCATTTGTGATTGACGTAATGTGCTCAAATGTTTGAACGGATCTGAAGACCTTGAACCTGATCGCTCCATGATCCTAGCACCAGATTCAAAAGGGAAAACACCAGCCCTTGCCCAGACCTGACCTGCACTGAAGTCAGGGCAGGGTCATGGGCTGGTGGGCTCTGAGGAGCAATGGGAGACAGCGCCAGTGGGCTGGAGGCACACTGCATCTGGCACCTCTTAGTGGAGGCAGGTGTAACAATGCAAGGGGCCACATAGCTGGTGGGAACCCACCATGGTAGCCTGGCATACCACAAGCCTTCCTCCTTGTGGCCACGGGGAGCTGCAGTGCTGGAGCTGTCCCAATAGGGCCCAATGCGCCTCCCAGTGCTCCCCAGAAGCACTCCCCAGAAGCTGCAGGGCTTAGGGTTTACCTCTGCTGCCAAATCCCCAGTGCTGGCTTCCTCTAGAGTAGGGGAACAGCTGCTATCCACCACTGCCACTGTCGGAGAAGCCTGGGCATTGCCCATGGGGGGTGCACACTAGCGCTGGGGAAAGGGCAGGCTGAGGAAAGCATCACAACCTCCACAGCTGTCACCAGAGCAGTACAGGGAGTACATAGAGGTGGTGTGATGCCAGCAAAGTGGGAACACCTCACTGCTTGAGTAACAGGAGCACTGTTTCAAAGATAATAAAAGTAAAGAAAATTTCCAGAGAATAGATGCAGAAACCTTCAATAAAGGACCAGCAAATATAACAGCAGCACATAAAAAGGATTATATATCACAAACAACTAGGATTTATACCAGGAATCCAAAGTTGGCTCAATATCTGAAAATTAATATATCATATCAGTAATATAATTGTTTTTAATTCACAAGATTATCTCAATAGATGCAGAAAACATAGATGTAGATACATTTGGCACAATCCAACATTTTTTCATGATAAATTAGGAATAGAAAGACTCTTCCTCAACCTGGTACTGGGTATGTGTGGAAAAATCCATAGCTAACACAATATTTAACAGTAAAAAACTAAAGGCTTTCCCCAGATATCACAAAAAAGACATATGGATCCCAACGCTTTTATTCAACATTGTACTGCAGATTCAAGCCAGGGCAATTAGCAAAGGAAAAAAAGAAAAAGGCATCCAGACTGGAACAAAACAAGCCAAAATATATCTATTTACACAATGTTCCATACAAACAACTCTAAAGAACTCACATACACAAAAAAGTAGTAGAGCTAATAAATGAGTTCAGCAAGGCTGCAGAAGAGTAGATCAAAATGTAAATATTTATATCAATATACATCAATGAACAATTTGAAATTGAAATTAAGAAAATTCTATTTATAATAAAATAAAAAAATAAAATTCTTAGGAAAGACTCGTACAAAGCTATAAAATGTTGTCAAAAGAATTTAGCAGCAATTATTATAAGACTCAAATATAAAAACCGCGCAAAGTTCATCACTGAGGAATGGGCAAACAAAATGTGGTATAGACTTATGGTGGAATGTTATTAGGAATGAAATGTTGCTATGTGCCAACTGAATGAATTTTAAAAATATTATGCTGGGGAAAAATGTCTGTCACAAAAAGTCACTCCTATGAATCCATCTACAGGAAATGTCCAGGTGTGGCAACCATATATACATGAAAATATTAGTGTTTACCTGGGGCTAAGGGGATGGGAACTCTTGGAGGTGATGAATAAGGAAATAGCATTTCTTTTTACAGTGATTTAAATGTTATAAAATTGATTGTGGAAATGGTTATAAAACTGCAAAATAACGGGACTAAAAATATTGAATCATGCACTTTAAATGACCTTGAGATCTTTTAAAATACAGGTTCTGATTCATCAGATCTAGGGTGGGTCTGTGGGTCGCATTTTTAGTGTGTTCCTGAGAGATGCCAGTGCTGCTAGTTTCTAGACTGTACTATGAATAGCAAAAATCTGAAGTAGAGATCTCAAGCAGCCCACAGGTTTGTGAGGTTTTCATTTGGTTGTTCTATTGCATATTTCAACAGGAGTTGAGTCAACATTTCAAAATCAAGAGTTTTTCATATAAATTCACATTTCTGATTTCTCTTGAAAAAAAAATTAAAGCTCCTATAACACCAGCTCTACATTTTCACATAGACCAGCAGGAAGATGCGTCAAGAAGGCAAAGAGAAGTTTCTCCTTGCGGACACTCACAGCCCTGGGTCCATTCCTTTCTGAAAACTGGAAGCTTCTAGATCCTCTTGCACCCCCTGCCTCCTTGAGCAGAGCAGCTGGGATGGAGCTGAGCTGTCACGTTCACCTGAAACACAGAACACAGAGTGCCTGGTCTCCATGCCCTGGTCACTGCTCAGGATATGCCATCTGGGGTGAGATGACATCTGCCACATGCCATACCAGTAAATTTTCTCTGCCTTTTTCTCCCTCTGTCTCAGCTACTTTTCTCTACTCCTATGTAAATAAATTCTTTTATTTTTAGTTTCAGTTCTCTCCATGTATCCTGTATTCTTTTTTTTTTTAAAGATTTATTTATTTATACATACAAGCTGGGGTACAGGCCAGAGGCGTGGGGCGGCGAGAGGGTTCACCAGGGACAGAGCAGGGAACAGAACAGGCAGATCAGAAATACACTGCTGAGGGGAGCAGCGGGCAAGGCAGGAGAGGTCTGCTGCACCATGTGGGATTCTCCCCAGCTGTGCATCGAACTCGCATCGCTGCTGCCGACAGCTCCACAGCGCAGCGCTTAACCGCTGCGCCACCAGGGAGTATCCTGTATTCTTAACTGAGCAGCAAGGACTCACTGATGGCTCATCCCTCGTCCCCAGGATGATCCTATTTCAATTTCTCAGTTCATTTGCATATATATCGTGCAACCCCATGGTCAGCTCAGAGACCTCAGGTCTCCTGACCCCAGTCAACACCCAAAACCTACACAGGGGTCTGGGCCCTGAATAAACAATGCCCAGCACTCAGTATCCCAAACGTGCAGAGCATAACAACTCAGTCAGCGAAGACAGAGGGTTAGCGACCAGTGCCTGCCCTGCTCCTGTGCCAACCAGCACGAGAGCCTGGGGAAAGTGTGCAAACATGAGGTAACACACAGTGTGCCCAGAGGGCCAGGAACACTCTGGCAACCAACCCGTGAGGTCTCGAGGAGTCGCGCCTGCTGGAGCGTGACCAATGGAAGCAGCTGAGCCACGCTCGGGGGCTCACGGGAAGCTGCAGCAGCGCCCACTGGCAGTCTCCGGGTGACGGTTGTGAGGGTGCCTGAGCCAGCCGATTCCCTCGAACTGGAGATGAGTCCACAAACGTCACACCCCAGGACTCGGTCAGCGTCTTCCTTCTAGCCGCCCGGACTTCCCTATCTGGCGAAAGATCCACCTTGCTCTGCATTAGGACCACTGGCAGCAGGTTTCCCCACGGCCTCCCAGTACCTTTTGATACATACCCTCAGGACTTGGAAGCTCTGTCGAGAGATGACAGAATACACAAGTTTATTACCATGGCCGCTGTGAGTGAATGGGGCAGAACTGTGTTTGTCCTGCCCTGCTGTGCCCACCAGGTGTCAGTGAGACTTACCTTGGCCAAGAGTTACCATTTTGCTGTAAGCATTCTCCACTCTAGGGTCATAGCTTCCCAGGAACTTGCCCTCCACAACCGCTGTGCTAAGGAGGTCTTCCCTGCAGACAGCGTCTTAGGACGTCTGCTTTTCTGCGGTGGGCTAGGAACTGGACCCCAGCGGGCTGCAGGACTGCAGGCTGAGTCACCCCAAAAAAGAGGAGGCCTGAATGCAGTCAGCACAGAAAGTTCCCAGTAGGCTTCAGATGCACCCACCAGGGTCCTTACTAATAAGCATAGCAAAATTTTCAAGAAGGATCCTTCTCCTCCCCTTTCACCTTTTCCCACTTAACTGTTTGGCTTTGTTCTCCATGATTTCGGCTGAGCACGCATGTTCTTTTTAAAACCCACTTTAATGCTTTTCCCCTTAGATCCCTCTTTCATTTCAGCAGGACCATTTTAGCCCCCGGCACACGTGGCTTCTACACGACTCTAGGAAAATGGACTCTTAGATGCACATTTGCTTCGCCCCTTCACTCCCCCTTCATAGACTATCTCGGTCACCAACGCTTTAAGGCAACGGGAAATTTTTGCTTCACCTTCCCTCCTACCTCCCAGCTCATGAATTATTGAGTATTTATCAGAATTCTCCCCATATTCCCATTCAGCTGGAAGAAATCTTTCCTTTTTTTCTCTCTTATTTCACCATGTCAATGTGTCTATATCCATTTATAAATATTCTGTTGTTCACCCATTTTTCTGGTTTTCTCCAATGTAAGTTCTCCAGTCTATTTTCGTGGTCAGTCATTTCCATAATATTTTCTTTAAGTGGAGAATGTGGGTGATATACTTCTACTTGTATAAAAAAAACTGTTTTAGAACCATGTTTGAAGCATTCACTATTTCTGAAGTCACAGGATTTATGAACAATTTAAGAAGTCATTAACGAAGAGAAAGTGATTCATACTGTCTCTCCAAGTCTTCATTCTGCAGGAGGAGAGGAAGACCGATTTTCTGTCCAGGAAAGGTGAAAGTTTTCCATGAAAGACTTAGAAATCATGAGGTGTGAAGGCTGAAATTGGAGGTTGCTGGAATTTACCTGTCTGGAGCGGCCAGAAAGTACTAGGTACAAATGTTAGTACAATCAGCAAAACTGAAAGGGCAGCTTGAACTCTCAGGAAGGGAGGGTTTGAGACAAATAGATCAGAGTCTCAGGCACTGACTAAGGTGGGGCGGGGGGCGCAGCCACGCAGCCCAGTAAGCGGTCTCATTTCTGAGACCTACCTCACCAAGCAAGTTTTAATTTTCTGAATAGTCTTCCTTGTAGAAAGAAGCTATGCCTCAGTAGAAGTAAATTCTTCCCCAATACCATCAAATTCATTTTAATGCATTGCTCCAAGGAAAGGTAGGGGAGGGAGAAAGAGGAGCCAGAGAGGAGTTTCCACGTCTGTCTCCATGAAGCCATTCAACTTTCGAAAGAATCACACCTACTCTAATATTACTTGAAAGGAAGTACGGTTTTCAGTTTTCCAGAGAGAATGGCAAGTATCTACCAATTTAATAGAGCCAGAGGAAGACACACAGACAAACTTTAAGACCCTGACAAGCTTAATTTAAGATTGTACCAGGACAGGTAGGTGAGTTCCGGCAGTCCTTCCTCCCTACATAGCGACTTGTAGGATCGCTGGATAGGCCCCAAGGACTCATTGTAATGATTAGTGCAGTCATTTTTTTTTTTCAGATCTCAAGGAAGAGCCCTAGGGTGTATTTTTAATTATAAGGCAGACAAAGCATTTGGTCCATGTCTATTATGAAACATCTTGGGCAGTCAGACAGGTGAGCCCTCGGGCCAGGTGGGAGTATTCAGATAGTCTTCTAGTAGGCACTTCGGCTCCTCTTAGCCACAAAGCTGCTCTCACCTCATCATTTGAATATACAACATCTGTGCTGTTGCTCTCAATTGTGCTCTCTGATGGGAAGCTGGATACCTTGATCTCTGGCACATTATAGGTGTTTCATTAGGATTATCATTTAAAACACGGGGAAAAGGCATGCTCCAGGGTGCTACATATTAAACATTTTATCTCTTCTCTTTAAAACAATCAGAGCTGAATGTTTTTACAGATAATCCCAGATCTCATTATAGGGGAGTAAATGCACACTCTTATGAACCACTTTTCAGATTCCTCAATAACCTGCTTATTAACATTTTCCTCTTCTCTTTCCCATTTCCCATCTCCCCCAGCTCCACCTTCTGAAATTCAGCTGGAGCATCTCTGCCTCATGCATCAATTCGTGTTCCCCTAACTTGGCATCGAGATGATTTCTATGGGTCATTTACTTAATGCCACCCACACAATCTCACTCAGGACACAACACTTTGCCTGTGGTGGGCTGTCAGGAGTTGAGATCTTTATGTAATTTTTATGCTTTACATTGTACTTTAGAAAGGAAAGAAAACAATGATGCCAATCTCTGCTGCCCTTGTTCCACCTCAGGCATTGTATTACGAAGAAACAGTTGAGTCTGCAATTGGACAGAATTTGCACCTTTAAAGGGCAAAGATGCCTGATCAGTGAGGGCCATCAACCTCTACCCCCCTGTCCATGGGATGGGCCCAATCCTTCTAGAGCTGCAAACATTCTTCTTCCTCTTCTTGGGAGAGCTCAACTTCATGCTCGCTCGAGTACATTTCCTTAGTGTAGCAGAAGCTTCTCAGCACCCTCCAGCTCTCCAGACTAATCTCACGGTGATCCCCTCCTTGGAAATATAGATTGAGATGCAGAGCAAGATCACTGCCAGGTAAACCTGGCACTGCCAATGGCCATGTCTTCTATGAAGTGAAGTGGAGAACAGAGGAAGCAGATATTGACACTTGCTACATGCTGCGATCATTTGGGGAGGTTTAAAAAATACCCATCCTGGTGGCGCAACGGGTTAAGCGCAGTGCTGTGGAGCTGTGGGCAGCTGTGGAGCAAGTTCGATGCCCGGCCAGGGAGATTCCCACATGGCAGACCTCTCCTGCCTCGCCCGCTGCTCCCCTCAGCAGTGTATTTCAGTAGATCTGCCTGTTCTGCTCCCCACTCTGTCTCTGGTCAACCTTCTTACTACCCCCCCCACACACCTTTGGCCTGCACCCCAGCTTGTATACAAAAGTAAATAAATATTTAAAAAATAAAATAAAAAATACCTATCCTGTGTTCTAGACAAGTTAAAACAAAACCTTAGGGAGTGGGACCCAGACATTAGTTTGTAAGCTCCTCGAGCCATTTAAACAATGCAGCTCCGTTTATGAATGAGAGAACCGGGCAGGCCTTCTCAGTCTTTAATGTGCAGACAAATGTTCTCAAGACCTTATTAATATACAGGTTCTGATTCATCAGATCTAGGGGTAGGCCTGTGAATCTGCATTTTTAATAAGTTCCTAAGTGACACCAATGCTGCTAATTTTCACACTAGGCTGTGAATCTAGAGCTGTCAAGCAGCCCACACATTGCTTTGTAAGGTTTTCTTTGGTTATCCTATTGCATATTTCTACATGAGTTGAGTCAACATTTCAAAATCAAGAGATTTTTCGTATAAATTCACATTTCTGATTTTTTAAAAGATTTATTTATTTATGCATACAAGCTGGGGTGGAATCCAGAGGTGTGGGGGTGGTGAGAGGATTTACCAGAGACAGAGTGAGGAGCACAACAGGTGGATTGACTGAAATACACTGCTGAGGGGAGCAGTGGGTGAGGCAGGAGAGGTCTGCTGCGCCATGTGGGAAGCTCCCTGGCTGGGGATCGAACTCATGCTACAGTGGCCGGCGACAGCTTCCAAGTGCTGAGACTTAACCCCTTGCGCCACCAGAAAGGTCCACATTTCTGATTTCTCATGAAAAAAAATGAAACATCCTAAGGCACCAGCCCTGCCTCTTCTCAAGGACCAGAGCAGGAGAGTGATTGCCCCTGAGGAGAGGGCACAGGCAGCTCTCCATGGGCGGTGCCTTTCCCTGCACTTGTTTCTGAACAGGATAAATGTCTCTTTTTTTCTTCTTCATATGAATCAACAGGTCTATGTGCATGAGCCGCTGGCCTCCTGCAGGGTCCACCACTTCTTCCTATGAGACTCAGGATTTTCATAGGAGTTGCAAATCAAAGGTCCACAAATATTGCTAGAAGCCTTATGAGGGGGAGGGGGATTGAGCAGAGCCGTATTTAAAAACAATTATTTTAATATGTTTGTCCTAAATTAAATACCTCAAGGAAACACTGAGCATGAACAATTTAGAAAAAAACTATTATAGCCAAAAGTAATCAATGATTCCAAACTCTCAGCGCCAGCCAACAAATGCATCTGAAATGACCTCAGGCATCTGAAAATCTCATTCCTTTGAAAATATAGCCAAGTTAAGAAAGAATGGAATAACCAAGGCTGAACCCTGAGAAAATGGACACCTAAAATTAGAGTATAGGAAAATGTCTTTTAAATTCTGACACCTAATCTTGTACTCTAGTCATTGCTTCTATAGTCCGGCAGTCAAAACAAGCTTTTTCTGTTTTGTTTTTTAGTTTGTATCTGTGTATATGTATAAAATTTTCCCAATGTGATAAACTACAAACAAAAGACAAGCCTCCCGCACTCTAGTCCCCCTGTATCCATGCTTGGGCAATGTGACTTCGTGGCTCTCTCCCACGAGATCCTATCACACGCCCCTCCCCACCCCCTTTGAGTCTGAGCTGGTCTGGTGAGTTCGCATAATGAAGAGAATGGCAGAAGGGACATCGTGCCAATTCTGAGCCTAAGCATCAAGAGTTCGTGCTTGTAGTTTCTATTTTGGGCTACTGCTCTGCAATGTGAATAAGATGCATTAGCTGAACTTGGAGTAGAACTCAGGCCTTGCTAGACTAGCTGACACTCAGCTCTCTCCCAATATTTGGGAAAGCCCAGCCAACATCAGCAGAGTCACCTATGGGGCCCATCACTGACCCAATATGCATGAAGAAGCCCCAGTTTGGCTTGGGGGCTTAGTCACAGAGATACAGCTGACCTCCATGCTCAGCCTAAGGGATTTCAGCTTAGACAGTACATTTCTACAGGAGTCTAAAAACTAGAAAATAATTAAGCTAAAACAGAAAAGACTGAGGAAAGAATGACAAGTTGCTTTTGTCAACTTCGTTCCTTCATTGGGTTGCAGTAGGATTGTTGTTACTTTACTGGGTCAAGGAGCTAAGGAAACACTATTCTAGCTGGCTGCGTATTCAGGTGCGTCCCTGGTGACCGGCTGTGAAGATTCTTATGTACTTTCTAACTGCACCTTTCATAGGATCTGTTTTTTTTTTTCTTTTTATATTTCTATCCCAACATTATTGAGCACTAAATTTAAAGACCAAATTTCAAGGTGAACCATGGATGGTGTTCTGAATAACACGGAGTGTGTAGATTCAGACTTAGATAAAAACTTGGTGAGACCAACCATCCAAACCACACCTCTTACAGTATCAATCTCCACACCTTGTTCTCAGGTATGTCCATCCTATAAAATTAGTAAGATGTCTCAAAAAATATCATCTTTATATGTCCTAAAGTTTTTTGTAAACTTCCTAAGGAAATGGAACCTCCAGAAAAAAAACTGCTTTCAATATTCTTGCTAGTTCTGAAAATCAGTTTAAAATTTAGCCTACATGACAAAAGAAAAAAATCATTTAAAAATCATTTAAAAGCTGCCACATGCACCACAAATTTGTCCTTTCTCTCCACTAACAAAGTAGGAGTGATTCCCAATCATTTGAGATTGGGTAGCTTTATAGGAAAGAATTTTGTATGTAGTTCCCTGTCACACAGGATGAAGGCCATATTCCTTCAAACTCCTCCTAGTATTTGTACCTAATGTGATTTTGCCAAGAAAACAGAATTAGTCAACCTAATTCCAACTTGGGGCCATCCATGGCTTTTAAGGAAGGCTGATGGCTGCACCTGATAAGAAGCAGCCCACAGAGGCAGCCTGAGATTAATAAGACTCATAAGGAGACCCCAGATCCACCTCCGTCTCACTTCCAGGTAAACAGAAGATGGAAGAAATTGCTTTTTTTTTTCACTCTGAAGAGCGAGGTTGGCAAGTCGAGTACATATCACATCATCTGTATGTGGCTCTTTGTTCTAGACACTATGGAGGAGACAGACGCCATTCCCACGTAGTCACAACTGTCCAGGGGCTAACAGATTGATGGAGGATACAGATGAGCCAGGCTGACACCAGCAGTGTGTCTGTCGAGCGATGCTGCCAAAAGGTGTAATTCAGTGGAGACTGGTCCACAGTGGCTGGGGTCAGGGGCAGAGTGCCCAGGAGCTGGGTCAGCCAGGGGAGGCGAGGGAAGGCATCAAATGTGCTTCAGTGGAGGGACTGAAAACACCGTTTCTACTTTAAAGAGCATTTTTGAAATACAATTGACAAGAACTATGTATATTTAAAGTGTAAACCTTGATTTTTTTTGATAGACAATTGTGACAATCTAACATATCCAGCCCCTCACAGAGCTGCCATTTTATTTTTCTGTGTGTGTGTATGGGGTGTGTGTGTGTGTGTGTGTGTGTGTGTGTGTGTGTGTGTGTGTGTGTGAACAATTAAGGTCTACCCTCTTAGCAATTTTCAAATATATAATGCCGTCTTGTGCGGTATTGTCACCATGCTGTATCTTAGTTCTCCAGAAATTATTCTTCTTGCATAACAAACTCTGTAGCTCTCAAATTGCATCTCCCTATTTCTGTCTCCTTATTCCACTCTAATCTTCTATGAGTTTGACTATTTTAGATTTCACATGTAAGTGAGATCATGCAGATTTTGTCTTTCTGTGTGTGGCTTAGCAAAATGTTCTCCAGGTTCATCCATGTTGTACAAATGGCAGGATTTCCTTCTCTCTCTCTCTCTCTCTCTCTCTCTCTCTCTCTTGTTCCCAAGACCTAAATAATGAAATGTGTTAGCCTAGTGAAAAAGTGACAGAGGAGCAGCAGTAAGTACTTTTTGGGCTTGAGCTGGATCCCAAGAACAGTAAAGTATTAGCATTAATCTCCAAAATCCCAAGCAAGAAACATGGCCTATAGGGGGTCTTATAAGAAACTGTTCCATAAAATGTAACAGGCAGACACTGAAATGATTTCCTCTGATGCACGGAGGAGCTGTCAGTTATCACCATAATCTAAGGAATACACATGACCAAATTAAGACACTGCTCATCAGGAAGGACATGGACCATCAACCACTTACTAGAGACGGGTCATTTTACTTCTTTGAGCCTCAATTTTCTCACCCGTGCAATGGGAATGAGGAAATTCATTCCAGTTCAGAGGATATCATTAAGATGAAATATTTTTTTGTTGTGAAGTTTCCCAGCACAAAGCCTGGATTTTCTTCTTTTTAAAGACTGAATCATATTCCAATGAGGATGGGTCCATGGGTGTGTATCAAATTTTCTTTATACTTTATTTTTGGATGGACAAAAGGGTGTTTACATGGCTATTGTGAATAATGCTGTAATGAATATAAAGTGCCCACATCTCTTCAAGAGTATGATTTCCTTTCCTTTGGATATGTACCCAGAGGTAGAATTGCTGGATCACATGGTAATTTTTCGTTTTGGGTGGAACCTCCACACTTTTCCATAGTGGCTGCTCCTACTTACTTTCCCACCCAGAAAGCACAGGAGTTTTCTTTTCTCCACATCCTCACCAACACTTGTTATCTTTTCGATCATAGACATTTAACAGGTGTGAGGTGACAGCAGACCGTGGTTTGGATTTGCATTTCCCTCTTGATTTCATGTATCTGTTGACCTTTTCTATGGAAGATGCTGCTTATTAAATTTTTCTTTAGCAGGATGTTCTGATATTGTCCTGATGCACACACACATGCACACACAGTGACACTGCTACATTTGTCTCATCAAATCAGCTCCCCCTTCTGAGAGTATCAGGAGACATGACGGTCTAATAGTTCCCTGTTGTCAATTCTTCACATTATGTTGAGCGTGACACCCCTGGAATGGATGAACCCCAGAGAAAGAAATGGTTCCGAGTTACCCATGAAACAAGAGCAACCCAGACGTGAGAATGAGGAACACACAATAAAAAAAAAGCATCTTTTGATAAGGCCCCATGAATAGCATTCTTAGAAAGCTTCCTATGGGGTGCCATCTGGATGCATCACTGTCGCTGTGATAAAATAGCTCTTGCCGCCACTGCAACCACACACAAATCATGGTCTATATTCCCAAGTTTTCTGAGGCTTTATTTTTAAAAATTAAAAGGATCTTTATCTTTGCACATTTGATTTGCAATATAATTGTAGCACATTTTCCAAAATGCCAAGTAATCTAAACGTAATTTACATCTGAGCTAGGGATATATCGGATTTTTTGGACATTTTCTTACTTCCTGAACTGTGCTCTGACTAATCTAGTAGTAAAATTAGTTAAATATTCAACTAGGCACAAACTGCATGATTAAAGAGGATAGCTGAGAGGGCTGGAAGGAAACCAGGCTGATTTAAAATTTATCAAGAGATCATTTAATTCTGTGCAATGAGTATTTCCGGCACTACCAGGGAACCAGCTATCATTTCTCATTAAGATACAACTCACATGGAGCTAGATTAAGGGGCGATCATTCAGAGGCCTCACTAGTTTTTACATACAAATGCTGCCCCATTGTCTTAACAACACAGACCAGCCTACATATGGCAATTTCACCTTGTGGGCTATTAAAATGAACCTCTCCTTTGAGCTTTATCCATCAGACAGCCCCGAGCCACACTACAATCAACCTCGAGCGCCTGCACATTGCCTCGCACTGCCTTAATTAAAGTACACCAATCACCCAATTACACCGCTGGATTTCTGAAGCCTCTCTTGAAACAGGCCTCTGGAAGACCAGGAGGAAAACTCAAATTAAAGAAGGAAGCCCCAGGATTTCAATAGGTTCTACCCACAGAGGTTTCCATTTGCCCCTAGGCATCTAAGAGGCAGAAATGAAACAAGGCTCTTCACATCCTGCTTCGCCTGGAACAGGTAGGGGCCGAAATGTGCAGCTGCTCAGCCAGATTGCACTGTCTATTCACATCTGGCCTCTCAATTCTTTCTCTCCCTCTGGGTGACCTCACCGTGGTTATTAAAATATAAATCTTGAAGAGGAAACTGCTTACGTCACCCACTAGACGCTAGCGAGACCAATCTTTCACATTTGATGACGTGACATGCAAACGATGTGCGGCCAACGTCCGGCAGCTGATGTGCACCCAAATACCTCTTTGCAAAACCAGCCCCGGGATCCGCGTGGAGACCCCGCTTCCAAAATGTAACAACCCCTGCTCTGTGGCCACACAAAGACTTGGTGCGTGGGATTCCTTTCATCTCAACCCTTCCACACGGGAATTTCAGAGCAGGTCAATGCTTTCCTTAAGGACAGACAGGGGAGAAAATACAAAATAGGAAAATGCTCTGGAAAATTTAAGAAAATAAGTTCAAATTCCAGTTCTTCTCAGAGAAGATTGAGACACAGCTGGCAACATGGTCTCTGGAATTCTAATTTTATCACTTTATGACTTTGACAAAGCTATTGAACCCTCTGAGCCTTGGCTTCTTCGTCATTCCAGTGGAGACACTCCCCTCTATCTTCTAGAGTTTCAGTGAGGATTAAGATAAATAATTCCTGTATCTGATACAGAGTATCCGTCAATGCTGGCTATTATCATTTATTATACTATTTGTCTTGGTTTCGTCTTTTTTTTTTCAATCCCTTATGAAATAACTTTAGAGTGTCAGCTAAAGCAACTTCCACAGATGGATGGAAGAGGCACAGGATGGAGATAAAGGCAAGATGGTGATAAAGCAGGAATTAAATGAGAATTACCGCCCAGCCCCAGCGTCAGGTAGGAAACCTGCTCTACTGCTCTTGATCAGCGAGGAGCTGTGTGGCGGGGACACTGGAGCTGGCTGAGCCCAGGCAGGAGCCTTCTCACCTCAGGCAACAGTGACCAAGACGAAGGCGCCATTCTTTGCACCCCGCCTTTCAACAAGATGACCCTCCATCGTGGAATGTCCTACAAGAGCCCCCATTTCAATCTGCTGGCTCGCAGGGCAGCCATCTGCCACATCTGATTGGGGAACAGAGATGAAATTAATTGAGATGAAATTAAATTGCCGTGGCATCGCTCTCCCACCCCCTCAGCTGCTCAGTGAAGGACGACGGGGTGGCCAGCTGTGGCCACTTACGTGGCACACCACACAGGGTAACGGAGCAGAAACGAGCAGGCCAGCAGAACTGGAAAAGACACATTTTCTGAGTTGTTTGTTTGTGAAGGGACCTCGGGGAAGACAAAATCTCGCTGCGAAGTGAGAAATCAGAACCCTGTTAGCGTGGTGACATCTCTATCAGTGCAAAGTTTCCCAGAACAGATAAACACGGAAAATTTGGCCAAGAATTAGAAAGGAGCTTCAAAAAATAAGTAGAAGCACTTATCCGTGAGGCCACTGCCAAAATGGAGACTTCACCCCCAGCATGGGGATGGCTGGGTCAGATTGGGCCCGAGAAACCTCACAAGGCACAGTTGGACCAGGACAAAGGCATCTTAGTTCTGGTCCATGCAGAAGCAAGAGGAGGGAGGGGAAGGCACACTTGGTAGACCCTGAGCTGTGTCACATTAAACTTGACACAGATGAAAAGATAGAGAGCCAAAGTGTGGAAGCGAGACCGAAAGAGCAGAGCAAGCAATCCGAGGTGGCGGGGCCGGCCCCAGCCTCTCTCCCCAAACCCGAGCACCAGGCTAGCTCTCCCTGTGCTGCTGCCTGCTTACACCTGCTTGCATTTCTGCTATTAACCAACTATGGAACCCATTTTCCTCTACCAGCTGGGGTGCTGCTGCTTGTTTTGCCTCTGAAACTTTATGAGGTAGATTCATTTAGAACTTTCACAGAAAGGATATTTGTCCTCCCCGGAGGCACACAGAAGAGAGCAAATACACCCAGCCTGGGAAGTGGAGACTGGGGAGCATCTTGCCCCTTCTCATTAGCATTTCATAAGTAAGCCAACAAGTCTTGGGGAGGCTCGCTGATTTCTATAACATTTCACATCGAGTCACAGGGGAATGATACTAGAATTACACAGCTTTAGGAATAAAACCTTAGATGAGAGACTAAGAGCTGCAGTGTGCTCTGATGGCTGGAAGTCTCCTGTATGCAGGCAGGGGAACTGCATGATTTTCTTAGCTGCAACAGCTTGTGGGATGTCCTTTCCATGCCTAAGAGTTTACAGACCCAGGAGAGCAGGTTACAGACGCAGACAGGCAGGTTTGCCGAGCGCAGAGGATCCAGGTGTTAGGCCAGCAAAGCGATGGTGAGGAAGTCAGGCAAGTTCTCAGAGAATATCAACTGAGGTTGAAATTTTACTGTAGTTTGGCCTTAGGCAGAGAAATATGAGCCCCCACTAAGCAAGACGGCTTCAAGGAAGACGCAGGAAGGGCAGAAAGGGGATGCCGAGCCCGGATCCAGTGGAGCATCAATTTCCTCTGCATTATCTCACAGCAAGCCACTGAGCTAAGTACTGTTTTCCCTACTTTACAGACAGAAGCTTCAAACAAGAGTGGAGAAGGAGGAGTGTAATGCATTTGTTCATTTTGTTCTTGTGCCTCCCCAAATTTAGCTGGAAATGGGTAAATACATAGGGAAACTTGGGTGTGTTCACCAAGTTGACAGTTTGATACATCTAAAGACTGTTCGATGGAAAAGGGAAATAAACATTATCTGGAGTCTGCGCCCCTCCCCTCTGGCGGGGATGGAGCCCTTTCACAGCCCCTTCGTTCTGTGTCCTGGGAGGGATGTGCGCCCCTCCCCTTAGGAGAGTACATGTTGGGGACTTTTTCCAAGACACGGTTTAAGAAGTCTGGACTCCATTCTGTCAACAGGGGTGACTGAGCAAAAGTTTCTGAACAGAAGATGAGCTGGGATGGATCAAAAGCTTGTAGGGAGATGGGCCCAAAGGACAGAACCCAGGTCAGGAGAGCTGGTGGGAGGAGGCACTTACATTGGTCCAGAGGCAAGTGATGAACGGCTAACAGAAGAGAAAGAGGAAACGGGGAATGAGTTTAGGGTGGTCCCTGCGACAGCCTGTATGATTAGCCCACAGGAGTTCGGTTCTATGGTTGGCACCACTAGCCAAAGCATGCAGTTAGCAAGAGTCTCCCAGAGAGGTTGGCTCTGAGCCAAAGGCAGTAACTAAAGGTAGAAAATGTACCTCAGGTGGTGAAGTCTTTCTGGGAAGAGGCCCTCTAGCTCTCAATCCCTGGAAAGGCCTCTCTTGCTCCCTTAGCTGGGAGAGGCCCACCCCCCAGAGAGCACCTCAGATGCCTGGAAAATGAAGAGCCGGTTTTTGCTGCCCACCATCTGCACCCCAGTCCTTCCCTCTGAGCTCCAGTTCTTCCTTCTGTGCCCATCTCCTCACGCAGCCGTGTTCAGTCACCCAAGTCTCCTTGCTGTTCCCTGAAAAATAGGGAGCATCTTGTCTGGCCTCTGAGGGACTATTATGAAAGCACTTTGATGATTAACTTCTTTTAATGTGCAGAAGAGGTTTTAAAATCATCAGTCCTATTAACCAGTCCCATCCCTGGGCTTCACTCAAAGCTAACCCCGTGCCCTACTTTCTCCATCTGTCATAAACATAAAAGCTGTTTAAAGATCCCTTCCTTCCTCCTGCCTCCCATTATTATTACTTTAGTTCTAGCTGTCAAAAGAGCTTGCTAAAGAAAAGAATGCTGTAATTCAATATTAGCTTACCCGAAATCACTAGTGGGAGTTGAAATCACAAGCAGGCAGAGAATAAAGTAGAACCAAAATTCATCAGGAAGTCATTTTCGCCTCCCACACGCCACGATGACCCAGACAATAACCCTCATTTGTGAAGAACATAAAGATTTGCCCCTGCACATCACGGGAAAACATCGTGATGGTTGGGTGCTGGTATTTTTTAAGTGTCAGGATTTTCATTCCGCCCTAGAAAAGAGCGATATCTTTTAAAAATGCTCTGATCTCTTATCTACAATCAGCAGGAAAAAGGGATAATTTAGCTCACTTTGAGGAAATGATGTTTGGACTGAATTCCAGAAGCAGATGACGTGGATAATTGGCAATTCTCTGCCTCTAAGAACCGTGACAAATGTCACAGAAGAGCCTTGGCCAGCACTTCAACAAGAGGCCCTCTGGAAGCCCTTAGGTGCCCGCATGTTCCCTGATGGAAGGGCCCTGCTGGTGGAGGTGGCAGCCTGGCTTCAGGCACCCAGCAATTCTGTGACAGCACTTTTAAAGGTAGAGAGCTAACTCTGCAAAAGTGGCCAAGTTGTCTTAATTAAGGCCAGCGCCTCTTCATTAAAAAGAAACAGCACTTGAGTTCAAAGATCCAGTATTAGTTGCCTTAACGAATGGGAAGGGTGGGGGTGCAGGGGGAGGAAGGGAGGCAGCCACTATCTAAATATGCAGCTAAAAGTCCTTATGATATTCACTTGCCATTTTTAAAGCTGGTTTCAAATTAAAGGCCAAGTGGAAAGCTGGAGCCGAGGGACTCTGTTTAGTGAAAACTAGTGACACTAGCACTTGGCTTTGACACTGCAGCAACCAGCATTGGCCTTGGCCTTACAAGGGCCTGTCCTCTGTTTTCAACCTTTCAATGAATCTCCCAATTCTTCTTCCCCACTCCCAGGCATTCATGTCATGCCCCTGCC
Source organism: Scalopus aquaticus (assembly GCA_004024925.1). NCBI lineage: Eukaryota > Metazoa > Chordata > Mammalia > Eulipotyphla > Talpidae > Scalopus > Scalopus aquaticus. The sequence continues at coordinate 26,988 of PVIJ01014771.1, forward strand.
AATACCCTCCAATGTCTTCCCACTGTACTTTGCCCCAAAATCAACCCCCTCGCAAAGACCTGCAGGGTTCCCACCTGAGCTAGCTCCAGCCCCACCCTCCAAACTTGCAGCTGCCCATTTCCCTTCATGCAACTCCAGACTTCTTTCTGTTTTGTGAACACCACCAGCTTGTTCCTATTTCAGGACCTTCCTGTTTGCAGTTCCCTGCTTTTGGGATGCTCTTCTCCTAAATCTCCACACGACTGGTTCTTTCCCATCATGCAGATCAAATGTCACCTGTTCATAGAAGCCTCGATAGGTGCCTGATATAAAATATCCCGAATGTCTTCCAAAGTGCTCTTTAGCTTTTAATTAATGTGCAGAAGAGTCTCCCAGAGAGATTGGCTCTGAGCCAAAGGCAGTAACTAAAGGTAGAAAATGTACCTCAGGTGGTGAAGTCTTTATAAATAAATAATAGATAAATATAGTAATAAGTAAAGTAATAAGAATCCTGTCTTAGCTTTTAATTTTTTTGTCAGTTTCTGACATTACCCTATTTCTAGTTTATTGTGTTGTTTCTCCACTCTGGAATATAAGCTTCTTGAGAACAGGGACCTCACTTGTCTTGTTTGCCAGAGATCCCCAGCACCTGTAACGGTGCTCCATCACTGCTTTTGAATGAAGGAATAAATGAACTTGTTAGAAGACTTAGAACATAATTTTAAAATCTAGAAATACATGTACAGGTGGAAATACGCCAATTTTGCCTTCCGTCTCCATCAGAGATATCACGGAGCTGAGTCACCCGGTGCTTCCAGCTGACACCTGACTGAAGACAGGAGTCACTTGTGAGGAGTCACATCACAGCAAAAGCCAGGGTTCAAGTGTTTGGTCCCCAGAACCATGAACGTTCATTTGTGGTACATTTGCCCAGAGAGGCCCGTCGCAGCCAGCCACACTGGTATCTTACAGCCACAGGCCACCAGGGGCATCAGCAGGGAAGTTTTTAAATACCGTCTCAGGCAGCCTGTGCACAGGCAGCAAAGTCAGCGCCGGCCTGGGAAGGAGGAGTCTTCAGGGAGAAACCAGAACTGGGCCCCCTTCCGAAGTCCACCTACCTATCTCCTCCTCTTACACACCTTCTAGATGCCCATCGCTGCCACACATACACGCAAGGAACACAAATGAGGCTGTTTTTCCAGTTATTTTGCCAACTGGGAGCCTGCTTACTGAAGCATATTTAGCTCCATCCTGAGGCAGCGATCCCGAAAGCAAAGTAGGAAGAGATGGGCCAAACGGGGCCGAAGCCATAGGTTATGTTTGGTTCCCTTCAGAGCAATTTCAAAATAAAAAAGGTTAATGCTCTGTAGGAAGGAGAGGCGCCTGGTCGGTCTGAATTCCCTGCTACGGCTCCCTCCCTCCCTGACCAACTCATGCTGACGGCAGCCCTTCCTTGGTGGTGCCAGAGAGCATGGAGGCACATCTGTGGAGCCGCGCCAAAGAGGCTGTGAGGGAGGAATTCAGCTATTTTCCACTTGCTCATTTGCTTTCCTCGGCGTTGCCGATGAGCTCTGTGGGCAGAGATGGGCACAGACCCTAGTCTGAGGGCCGAGACACTTGATAGCTTTTGACTTTTTGCAGGAAAAGAGCTGGGCTGGTGCTGCGAGAGACAGGCCCTCAGGCCCATGTTCTGATGAGTTCCGAACCTCTAGATTCAGAGCCCTGGGGTGACAGAGGTCCAAGAGCATTTACATAAAAGGCATTAAGAGCACAAGGGACCATGGAGATGGGCCACAGGTGAATTGGTGGTGGGCTACCCAAGGGGAATACAAAATGTAAAAGACATAAATAACAATAAAATAATTTAAAAATAAGATAATCAGGGTGGAATAATGGTTGATCAAAGTCAACCTTTTTTCCCCAAATCTAAGAAAAAACAAAATATCTACAAGGTCAGACCCACGCAGAAGGGACACCACAGCTCCACCCATATTTAAGGGTTCACCGTGCACCAGGCACCCCCTGTTCCCTGGGGTACTCAGTGACAAACAAGACACACAAGTGCTCCTCTACAGCTTGCTTTCTAGTGTAAGGCTGTCTTTTTTTTTTTTAAGACAGCTTTATTGAGATATAATTCACATGCTGCGCAATTCACCCATTTAAATTGTTCGTTTCAGTGGCTTTTCATATAGTCACAGAATTGTTCAACCATCACCACAATCAATCCTAGAACATTTTCATTACTGTAAAAGGCAGAGTCAGGTTTTAAGAAGCTAATCACTTAGTCAATTATTGAGCTACAAATGTGATCATTGCTTCTTCAAGAGAAGGAAGCTTGTGGCCCAAGAAGGACGCTTTTAAGCCAAGGTATTCTCTGGACATCTAGAAGGTTCCTGCAATGTGACATTTGAATGAAAGTTGGTGGATGAGTGGGAGAGAGCCAGAGAAAAGGTGTGAAGTGAGGGGGCAGAGAAAACACAGAGCAAAGGATTTATAGTAAGTCTGAGAAAATGAGAAAAGAATTCTGAGTGTTATCTTACAACTGCGGGTTTTCTATTGTTTAAAGGGTTGTAAATTGCCTTGATCTCCCCGAGGCCCCTCACCATGCTCAGATTTTCATTTAAAAAAATGCCTCCTGCTGATGACTGAGGAATGGACTGGAAGGAGGCAAGAGTGAAGGTAAGAAGATGGCTTCAGAGCCCCTCACAGCAGTCCTGCTCTGAGACCACGGCGGCATTGATGTCGTTATAGAGTTGACGGATTTGAGAGCGGAGCGGGGTCCTTGGGTCCACTCTGGGAAAGGTTTCACCAGAGCTCCCTTCGGCGGTACGTGACAAGTTTCTCCACGAGACAGAGACTCAGTTATACTTAAAAAACAGGTTTATTAGGACAGGGAAGTAAAGGAAACTTGTACAGACATAAGTGGACAGGAAGAGCTGCCCCTCTGAGGGGGCAGGTTTGCTAAGAGAGGCCTGCATGGTGCAGGTCACGGGCAGACAGGCAGGTCTCTGCCCTGCAGAGGGACAGAGTTGGTAAAGGAAAGCACCCGCATAGGCACAGGTGGGCAGAGAAATGGTTCCCCCGAATTCTGATATAGCCTTCTTTCAGTTGGGAGGGGCTCATCTTTAAAGATGGCTGTCTGTTTACTGGCTAACTAGAATTAGAGAAAGAGACCAGAGATTCTACAATGGGCTCAATCTCCATATATTTGACCCTAGACTGCCTTCTAGCCCCTACCTATGCTTTATAACTTAGGAGCTGGCACCTAGGGATTGTGCTAATGGTTATGTTGATTTCTTCTACTCCCACTTTCTTGTATGGGTCTAGTTCTAATCTTATTTTGCATTATATCTCCTCCATTAACATCAATCGGGTGTTGGGTGGAAAGGAGACCAGTGAGTTGATTCAAGATTTATTAGGACCTGAATTGAAAGACCTTAGTATTGGTTCACTGAAGTGCCTCCACAGCTGGGAAACAAGAAAACCAAGATTTTAGGAGCTGGGAGGGTGGGCATTACAGGTTCAATATTGAAGACTTTAACAGTGAAGTCACCTGGACTCTGTGAGTTTGAGCTCAGAGAGGAGAGCTGGACTGAAGAGCTACATGCAGAAGCCTTTGTGATGGTTTCCAAACAGCAAAGTTGCTTGACTTCTAGTGTCCTGCCTGGTAAGACTCCAGGGACAGGCAACAGGGTAGAGAAGGGACACTTGGGCAAAGCCAAGGGCAACCACCACATTTTAAGGATGAGCTGGAAAAAGGAAGAAGATGAGCTGGTAAAAGAGATTGAGAAAGAGGGCCTCCCCGGTGGCGCAGTGGTTAAGCGCTGCGCTGTGGAGCTGTCGGCAGCGGTGACGCGAGTTCGACGCCCAGCCGGGGAGAATCCCACATGGTGCGGCAGACCTCTCCTGCCTCGCCCGCTGCTCCCCTCAGCAGTGTAGTTCTGATCTGCCTGTTCTGCTACCCGCTCTGTCTCTGGTGAGCCCTCTCGCCGCCCCACGCCTCTGGCCTGTACCCCAGCTTGTATGTATAAATAAAATAAATCTTAAAAAAAAAAAAAGAGATTGAGAAAGAGGTGCCAGGGAGGTGGGAAGGAGGGGAGTATGGGGACCGGGAAACCCAGGGGAGGTGGTGTAGGAAGGAAGGAAGAGGCTATTTGTGTAGACACTGTTGGGAGATGAAGTCTAAAAATGATCACTTGGACTTGTTGATGTGAAGTTATTGTTGACCTTGTCAGGGTCATTTTAGTACAATGAGAGGTGTAGGCTGCTTCAAGAAGTTTGTGACTGCAAAGAGAAAGATGGTGTGAATGAAGGGCAGACGGGGTGAGGGAGGAAGGTGTTTGTTTATTTCTTCATTTTAAAATTTGAATTCTTTTTATTGAGGTAATGACGGTTGACAACATTGGCTATGAGAGAGATGCAAATCAATGTGAATACTGGTAGGATGTATTCAGTGAAGTATGGAGAAGAGGAGATGACAGATGGGTAAAGTTCCTGGGAAAGTAGGGGTTGACCTTAGCTGAAAAGGAGTCTTTTTCTGCCCAGAGGATCCTGAAGCAAACCTTGATTTCAGCTCTAGCCAGGACCAACACTTCCCACGCTGGAAGTAGCATGACATTCTCAAAAGGCACCGCTGGGGATGATTGTTTCTCCCCCGTGCTGCTGGGTGTGGGCTAGGAGTCCCGTTCCTCCCCCACCTCCCCTCCACACATACGCACCTTCACACATGCTTCAGAAAACAGGAAAGCAGAAGTATCCAGAAACCTCATAAGAGAGAGAGTCTCCGCCTACTTCTTTTTTTTTTCATTGCAGCACTATTTTTTTTACAACTAATATTTCATCTTTTTTCAATTGTTATTTTTATTTATATCTTTTACATTACTGTATATTCCCCGTAGGTTTCCCACCACCAATTCACCCATGTATCTCCTACTTCTTGTCTAAGCTAGACCTCAGTTTATACTTCATGCCTCAAAACACCTATTCCCATTTCTCCTGCTCTCAGAGTTCAGGTTATCTATCCCTCACCTTCTCAGGATGAAATAAATAGCCAAGGCCATAGACATACCAATCAAGACATGAGAAGCAACGACAGCAACGACCTCACTCCAGAGAGGTGGTGCTCGAGTCACCACAAGACGGCATTGTCCCAAAGGCAACAGGACAAGGGCTGCAGGGGGCGGGGGCAACAGAAGAGAGCAAGTGTCGCCTCACCCTCTGCTCTAGAATTTGCCAAACGTCAGACCTGGAGCCTGGGGAGCAGCTGCCCTGTCTCCTCCCCTGCCCCCCACGGGCACACTGTGACTCAGCACCAGTCAAAGAGTGCAGGTGGGACGGCTCCTGGGGTAGCTCCAAAGGGTTGGGGGGCACGGGGTGAAGACTGGAACCTGCCTTGGGCCACAGCTTTAGGAGAAGGGGAACTAGCCAGAGCAGGGACTCGGTGGTGCTGAGGATAAAATGCCTTGGTGGCTGTGAAAGGTCCTTGAATGGAGACTAATTTTGTCTTGACTCATTCGTGTTGGAAGGATTTGGCCGAGATTCACATAAATTCCGGGAGATTTGGATCACTGTTGTCGTGGCATGTGTTCACAGTAAGTGAGGCTCCCATATTTACAACAATACAAGGCTTGTGGAGAGTTAGAGCTTCATGTTACATATTATGTAAGAGAATAATTACTAGGCAGATCTGGCATCTTATACCAAACAACTCTCCCTACCATAGACTTGATATCTAAGTCTTGTACTTCTGGTGCCCTTTTGCAATTGTGACGCTGCCTCTTCATCAGTGACCCTCTGAGGCGTGGTGGGTTGTCCCTGGTTTTCCTCACGTATCTGATAAGGAGAGGGCAGCTGGGAGATGTACGGACCAGCCCACGTTCCCTCCTAAACATAGTAAAGGAAGCGGCTAATGGCAAATGTTTCCAACAAATACTATGCTGCCGTGAGTCTTTTCTTAGTAAGGAATTTAAGGAAAATTCAACCAGTTTAACGTACTTTAACCAAAGAGCTGTCAGCAAAACCTGTCAAGGATATGGTGCACTGGGCCAAAAACAGAAGGAATTTCGTTGGGATCATCCGCTACCTCCACAACAGAGAAAATTAATGGCACCGCCCTTGATGCATTTGAGAGAACTAACTGCTGACTCTGCCAGTTTAGTTATTTACTTCCCTCTTCAATAGAAGTTGAAAAATCACTCCTATCATTAATTTGCGTAAAACCTTTCAGCTTCAGATTGTAACTCTAAAGCTATTTTTACAAAGCAAAGTTGGAATTCTCAGCTTTTTGCTTTCAAGTGACTAAAGTCATTCATCAGCTATTCTCATAAACATCGAGTTTACAGTTTTTTGACCTTCCTTTTTCTAGATGAGATAAATATGTATAGGTTTACTGAATTTCTCGCTCACTGCACAGCACACATAAAACTACAGAAATAGCCCCTAGTCCCTTTCCAATTTTCAGACAACCAGATAATTACTTATTCCTTTGGTAAAATCCCCATTCATATTAAATACTATTCACTCTCTTTTGTGTCCTTCGAAACAAGCATTTATTCAGTTTCTGCTCCGTGCTCGGAGTTGTAGTGGGTAGGGGGTGGAAATACCCAATTTATTTAGCTTTTATTGCGTGCTGGGCCTCAGAAGCCTTATACTTTATCTGAAGAAACCATTTATCTGAAATAAGAGTGCACCAGTGGATAGTCTATATTCTAAAATTTTATGGAATTACATGGCATCGTTGGGCATTCCGCGACGGAGGAGGAAGAAGGGGGGTGGAGCAGGAAGGACTGAAGCAAGAGAAGAATAGAAATTGCATTTTGGGCAAGGAGACCACATCTGTGTCTTTGTTTTAAAGACTGAGGAGCCTTGACTGAGTCAAAGAGGCAGACAATAGGGAGTTATTGATAGTGAAGTTACAAGATGAATGACTTGTTTACAGACATTAAATTGGCAATGACTAGGAAGGAAGAGATAATTAGACGTCAGTTCTGAAACTGGGCAAAGAACAGTCAGACAAAATATTGGGCAGTGGGAGAGATCATTTTATTTTTATTGTTTTTTGGTTTTTAAACTATGGTTAATATTGGTTTACAACAGTGTCTATGATTCAGAAATACAGGATCGCACCTCTTCACTATTTTAGGGACAGAAAATGGCTCCTTCATCCAAAGCCAGTGGAGGAACCCAGGAGGAACAAATAAATCCAAAAGGGTATTTGGGTCATGAGAGGATGGGGGAAGAAGCAGGTGAAGTCAGAGCAGTTGCTGTGCTGGAAACATCCTGCAGTTTGATTATGATGCTCCTCAAGAATTTGAGATCTCCCGAATGACATCGTTTCTCTACTAACTCAGTAAGGAAACTATCGTGGTAACCCCTTGTCCAGGTCGCTGTTCTCTCCCATGGACCCGTGGTGGAGGGTGTGCACGGACTGCTGTGTGGAGGTCAAAGGGGGCCTTCCACTAGACTTGCACGTCCAGGAGGGGTCCCAGGAGTCTTCTGACAAGTGCCCGTCGTTCCTCAGTCCCCTCCAGGGCAGCGGGCATTTGTGCTTGCAGACTGAGACCTGAGTCCTAGACACATTCTCTAGTTGTCTAGTTGTCACTTTCTGATTACAGTGAGGCAGGCAGTAGCCCCTGCTCCCTGCTGAGGAACTTCCTCCCGCTTTGAGTCAGACAGTAAGTGGGTGTTGACAGAGAAACAAGATAATCAGGGACTGCAGGGGGAACAGTGGGGAGATGTCAGATTCTGAAGAAGTAAAAAGTCATATTTAACAGATTGATGAAGAAGAGGGCTGTTAAATATGACAGCAGATTAGGGGATCATAAGCAAGATAGTGGAGAAAAAACTTTGTGGTCAGAACTGGGAACTTTATATTAGGGGGAAAACGGGTACTACATAATTTAGATAATAAAGGGATTTCATGGAAGATGGTAAAACAGGTAAGTGGGAATCTCCAGTGGACAAGTAGAGATGCTGTGTTTGTGTGGGGGTGTGTGTGTCCGTGTGTGTATGTGTGTGTGTGCCGGTTATGAGGATAGAGGTAATAGCGAAGACAAGAGAATAGAGGAGCTCTTTGAAAGAGGTAGCTGCTAGCAACACAGGGGTAAATGTTTAAAGGAAAGGGGATGAGCTCCGTTGCATAGATTGAAGGCGAACTGATAATATGGCAGGGGTGGAGAAATTTTTGAAAAAAATCAAGTCTAACTGTCACTTTTAGGGTAAAGAAACTGAGTTCATAGAACATCATGGTTTTGCCAACTGCTCACAACATCCAGAAAACTGGCGATCTGGGGCCTGGGGCCAAGTTCTCAGACTCCCAAATTTGTCCTTTCCCATACTTGTAAGCCTAAGACTATGAAATGACTTTCTGCAAGGAGAATATTAATTAATATTGACCCCCAGGATGATATTGGCCATCCTGGGATTTCGAATTGGGGAAAAATTAACTTCAGATCCAGGCAATTGTGAATTAAAAAAAGTGAAACATTTTGTCCTTTAACATTTATTAACACCACCAATAAAAATCAGAAAATCATCTTTAAAACAAAAAGGAAATCTCTTTAATGGAGAGCGGGTTAACGATTTCAAAGACTATAGACTCATTTCCCCCTATTTTTCTCAGGCTAAGGATGTAGCTGAAGAAATCCAATCCAAAATGCTTCTTTCAGATTCAGAAAGAGCAGATTCAGCCTGCTCCTTTTCAGCTCAGAGTTTTGCATGAAGTTGCCCAGAAGGAAAACTTGACCTCGCTGCAGACTTGGAGCTCAGGAGCTGCACCTTCACGATTTGCAGTATCTCCATCAAAAACAACTGAATCTGAAGAGCCACGTGTTGCATGAAAAAATTCTGATTACAGTACCCACTCTGGGCCTCAGAAAACAAACACTCGTCTAAATGATCCAAACCCCTCTCTGAACCTATCATCTTTACTGGTTGGTTCAGCTGCTTTTTGAACCAAAATTGCCACTTAAACCTGTCCCGGGGTTCAGTACATGTGTAAGATGGGAAAGTTAATTATGGTCCTCGCGTTGTATCTCTTCCGAGCAGAGCATGGGAACAAGGCAGTCTGGGCACTTGATGGCGAATGATTGTTATTGATCATCCTCTGGGGCTGAAGTTTGTCAAAAAAGAGAGTCAAATGCACTCACGCTATGATCTTTTTGTGCTGGTTTTGATACCTCTCAGTGCTCCAGCAAGATGGAACTGGGGTGTATTTTCTGTCAAGTAGCTCTGATTCAGGTAATTTTTTTCAAGGAAAGAAAGATCCAGAGTAAATGTACTTCTCTTGAGGTTGCAGGGCTTCTGGTTTCCTCACTTAGGAAACTGCTCTCCTGTGTCCCTGCCCTGAAATTCCAGAGATGCCCCACACATCACTGGGGATTGATGCTACTGTCTCGTGGGGACAGCTCAGGGACAGTAGAGTCCCATTCTGACTCTAGCCTTCCCAGACCTCAGCCGCAGATGAAGTTGTTTCTTAATAATCTTTGAATTGGGGGCCTCCCTGGTGGCACAACAGTTTAAGTGCAGTGCTGTGGAGCTGTTTGGCGGCTGTGTAGGAGTTCGATTCCCTGCTGGGGAGATTCCCACATGGCGCAGCAGACCTCTCCTGCCTCACCCACGGCTTCCCTCAGCAGTGTGCTTCAGCCGATCTGCCTATTCTGTTCCCCACTGTCTCAGGTGAACCCTCTCACCACCCCACATCTCTGGTCTGCACCCCAGTTTGTATGCAAAAATAAATAAATCTTTAAAAAAAATTCTTTGAATTGGTCATGTTACAAGTTTGATAATTTTCTGATGTTAATCTGTATCACTTAAGGTTTAAATTTAAATTTTCCTCTGGATCTGTAATCATTTCATCTTTCTGAATTCTAATTTCATGACCTGGAATTTGACTGTTCAGTTATTCACTATTTGTGGCATCTTGGATAGGAATCTTAAAGTGTTACTTGGTTTCCTCTTATGCAAAATGAGGATACCGATCTTCCTATGTGACAAAGCAGAATTAATATGAATAAAGCACTAAACCCAGTGCCTCAGATATCACTGTTATTACTCAGTTAGATGGTATAACAATCTAGCATTTTCTTTTAAAAAAGCAGTTATGGGGCTTACCCTGTTTTTAAATTCACAATTTCTGTCTTACTTAATCTTTTTCTTTTTTAAATACAAATTTTATGAAATTCCAATTCAGTTTTGGGAGCACAGCTTCACACCTCCATCTATGCACACCTTCCCACGCCTACCACCACTTACCATTTTCCCCGCGTTTCCTTTTGTGTATTTCATTGTAATTTTAAAATTATCCTGAAAAAAAAATTTGTTTAGCATGAGTAACTATTTACTCGTTTATTCAATCTTGTTTAGTACTATATTTCAAGCTATGAATTTTTGTTTAAATATGGTTTTAGCCACCTTAGAGTAATAATTTTAGTCTAGATATTCTGAATTCTCAGTTTTGGTTCAATTTAGAAAGGAATTTCAAAATCTCCAAGATACTGTTTTTTTTTTTTCCTCTCTCTTCTATTTTGGTAATTAAACTGCAGGTTTTTTTCTTCTTTCTCTTGGCATAAAAGAATGCAGTCTTTACTATTTCTAATTTTGAAATGCATGACTGCTTTCTTGGGCATTCAAAATAGGGTTCACTCTGAAATGTTTCAGGGAACTAGAAGGTGTAATTGTTGTTTGGACACTGACTTTATGAATCTTGATACTTGTACCTGTTAGACTAAATTAAACGGCTAGAATAAATACGATGTTTCATATAAGCACACTCTTCCAGTTCCTATTTCATATCTAGTTAAACAATTCTTTATATTATAATCTTTCTGCGCAAATAACAGGCACAGTTTCGGTCTCCTGAGAGAACACTGACTGCACAGACACTGGTGAATGTTCTAGTAGACAGAGTGGGGCATGGAAGGGATGGAGACTGCCCCACAGCTAGTCAGGAATTGAGACGGAAGCAGTCAGGTCCTCTTGAACTCGTGGCTACTGCACTCGCCGTGCTCTTCGTGACCCCTACCACAGCACTGGCGGAAAGCAGAGGGCAACGACTAGGAGGGAGGGCTATGGGCCAGGCCTGGAAGTGGAGTTCATGCCTTCTGCTCACCTTCCACTGCAGAACATTCCACTGCAATCATGAGGATGCAATGAGTGGACTCTCTTACCTATCTGAACAGCCATGTGTCAGTCATAGTTCTGTTACCCTGGAATTAGGGAATAGATTTTATTTTATTTTTTTAAATATTTATTTTATTTATGCATACAAGCTGGGGTGTAGACCAAAAGTGTGTGGCGGGGGGTGAGAGAATTCACCAGAGACAGTGTGGGGAGCAGAACAGGCAAATCTTCTGAAATACACTGCTGAGGGGAGCAGTGGGGAGACAGGAGAGGTCTGCTGCGCCATGTGGGAAGCTCCCTGGTCAGGTATTAAACTTGTGCTGCAGTAGCTGCGGGTAGCTTCATAGGCTGAGACTCAAGCCGTTGAGCCAGCAGGAAGGCCCAGGAATAGATTTTAATGGACAGCTAGCAATATCTGACATGCAGCTGATTTTTGGTTTTGCTTTGTATATAAATGTAGGCCACTTGTATTCTAGTTACAGATTTACCACTTTTTCACTTTTAATTCAATGTTTTTGGATAGCAAAGTGAAAAGTCGCTGTTAAGGTGGCTCGATCATTTGTCCTTTGTTTTCTAGTTTGTGCTATATGGTCAATTTTCTGCACTTCCCCTACCCAACCTTCTCATATTTAAAACTGCCTTTGTATTTTCAGTGCTGAACTTTAAAAAAAAAAAACTTTAACCACCTCACACCTGTGAGGATGGCACACATTAAAAATACAGGCAACAACAAATGCTGGAAAGGATGCGGAGAAAAAGGAACTCTTCTACACTGCTGGTGGGAATGTGAACTGGTCCAACCACTATGGAAGGCTGTATGGCGATTCCTCAAACTGCTAAACATGGAGCTTCCATACGACCCAGCAATCCCACTTTTGGGAATTTACCCAAATGACACAAAAACACTAATCCGAAAGGATACATGCACCCGTATGTTCATTGCGGCACTGTTCACAATAGCAAAGGTATGGAAGCAACCCAGATGTCCAAAAATAGATGACTGGATCAAGAAGATGTGGTACATATACACAATGGAATACTATTCAGCATGGAAAGAAGATAAACACATGCAATTTGCAGCGACATGGATGG
>PVIJ01014772.1:0-39187 GCA_004024925.1 Scalopus aquaticus
CAGTGGAACAAGGACAGTCTATTCAATAAATGGTGCTGGGAAAACTGGACAGCCACATGCAAAAAAATGAAGCTAGACTACTACCTCACACCCTGCACAAAAGTCAACTCAAAATGGATAAAAGACCTGGATGTAAGACCTGAAACCATAAAATGTATAGAAGAAAATATAGGCAAAACTACATGACATACATCTCAGCAAAATCTTGAATGACATCCCTCAAAGCGAAGGAAGTGAAAGACACGATAAACAGATGGGATTACATCAAAATAAAAAAGCTTCTGTACAGCAAAAGAGACATTAACCAAAACTAACAGACACCCTACCAACTGGGAAAAGATTTTTGCACACAATACATCTGATAAAGGACTGATAACAAAAATGTACAAGGAACTCACACAACTCAACAAAAACAAAGCTAATAACCCAGTCAAAAAATGGGCAGAAGAGCTCAAAAGGCACTTCTCCAAAGAAGAAAAGCAAATGGCCAACAGATACATGAAAAAATGCTCAACATCACTTATAATCAAGGAAATGCAAATCAAAACCACGATGAGATACCACCTCACATCTGAGAGGATGGCACACATTAAAACTACAGGCAATAACAAATGCTGGAAAGGATGTGGAGAAAAAGGAACTCTTCTACACTGCTGGTGGGAATGTGAACTGGTCCAACCACTATGGAAAGCTGTATGGCGATTCCTCAAACTCCTAAACATGGAGCTTCCATTTGACCCAGCAATACCACTTTTGGGAATTTACCCAAAGGACACAAAAACACTAATCCAAAAGGATACATGCACCCGTATGTTCATTGCGGCACTATTCACAATAGCAAAGGTATGGAAGCAACCCAGATGTCCAAAAATAGATGATTGGATCAAGAAGATGTGGTACATATACACAATGGAATACTGTTCATCATGGAAAAGAGATAAACACATGCAATTTGCAGCGACATGGATGGAATTAGAGGGAATCATACTCAGTGAAATAAGCCAGAAAGAAAAAGAAAAATATCGAATGGTTTCACTTATAACAGGACTATAGGGAAACCAAATAGGAGAGAGATACTCAGCAGGGTTGGGGTATGGGGAGGAGATAAGGCCACAAAAGGGAATAGAAAAGAATACAAGGGACCATGCAGATGGATCATGGGTGAATTGGTTGTGGGCTACCCAAGGGGAATACAAAATGTAAAAGACATAAATAACAGTAATAAAAAAAAGACTTCTAGATTCCAGAATTGTGAGAAAATTATTTTGTTGTTTTAAGCCAGCAAGTTTGTTATGGCCACCCCAGACAACATGGGAAGTAAGTTTGGGACATTTACTGCAAAGGCTGGGAAGGGCATGTTACACTTTTTTTTTTTTTTAAAGATTTATCTATTTATGCATACAAACTGGGGTATAGGCCAGAGACGTGGGGCGATGAGAGGGTTACCAGAAACAGAGTGGGGAGCAGAACAGGCAGATGGATGGAAATACACTGCTGAGGGGAGCATCAGACAAGGCAGGAGAGGTCTGCTGCACCATATGGGAATCTCCCTGGCCCGCCTGGCAGGCATCGAACTTGAGTTGCTGCTGTGAACAGCTCCACAGCACAGCACTTAACCTCTGCACCACCAGGGAGGCCCTTACACTTTTTTTCTTTTGCAGTTGGCAGCGAAATCTGCCTGTGCTCAAAGTGAGCCACAGCCTCTACGGTGGCTCTCATCCGCATTTCTGCTTTGGTGGGGGCTTCTCTTCAGGTGTGCCCAGCTGCATTTCTTTGCCTTCTGGAGATTCATGGAGGGGCCTTGGAGGCTGTGCTGTCGGCAGTGTGCTTGGTGAAGTCTAAACCCCTGGGAGTAGACCCATGACCCGCCTAAGCCAGAACATCTGTTTTAGGTGAGGTGTTTTAAGAAAATTTAACATGAGGTTTTGTTTAGGGAAGAACAAACTAAAATAAAATAAAAACAAAAGTCAGTGACATCTCCACAGGTTGCATTCTTTCTCTCCATTCTTTTCTGTAGTCATTCTCTGTTTTGCCATTTCTTGGCCTGTTTAGGGGTACAACAGCTTCTGCAGTCACAGGACACCATGCGGCTGTGATTTAGAGATGGGGAGCCACTTACAGCAGATTCTCTGGGAAGATGGGAATTTGAAGACCCATCCGAGTGTTTCAGAAAAAATATAAAGGAGTGAGCTGCTATTAGCCTTACCGTGAATCTCTATTACAGTTTCTTGAGCAACATTTTGCCAATATTCTCATCTTAGGTTGTCCTCTCCTGGTTACTGATGGTCCGTGGCAAAGCATGAAGGGAAAAATAATAGGGAGAGGATGGAGTGAAATCACTAAATATGGGGGATGGAGGGAAGTGGGCAAGTACAAAAATTATTTTATAAGGGTGAGGGGAAAAGAGAACTGGGCTAATAACAAAAGGCAAAACTGTGCCTATACTAGAGTGCTGTAATTTCCCCCAAGTACTGCCACAGAAATCACACTTCAGACTTGATGCCACATGGAAATTCGAGGAGAACAATTTACCTGTTTTGTTCACTTTGTGTCTTCGGCATCCTCTATCTCATGTATCAGTCAGCAGGACTCATTTCATACATTACCATCTGGTACTATTGCGTATTCACTTCTTTGTACTGATTTTGCTGCCAAAATGCCCTCTTTTCAAGTCGTAGACATCATTAAGTATACTTCTTATTGTACATCACTTATCATTTTCAGAGCTCCTTTCTTTCATTACTTTGTATTCAGAATTTCAGGCCTAAATCAATAACCTTGACATAAAGACAGGTCCTGCCTTTTCTGTTTGGCAGTTCCAATGCCTTTTCTGAATCAGAAATTTATTTTTCTCTCCAGAAGTCCAGTGTGGAAAATAGCATGCTTAATAAGTCTCAATTTGTTAGAGGAGAAGATGAAGATAAATCGTGGTAATGGGAATTCCCTGGAAACAACTCTCCCCTCAGGCTTTTACGCTCCATTTTCAGTGCCTTAGATTCTGCTGCTGCCTCTGAGGACAGGAAGAGTGTAGGGGGTCTCGGTTAGGTTCAGTCTGCTCCACATACTTCATCCCCCTTGATCAGGAGAATTTTCTTGTGGAAGTGGCATGAGGATGGAAATGCCGAGGAGACATGCGGTGCCTCTTAAAGTCTCAGTGTAGGCCCCCAGCGGGGAAGGAAATGGAGTCTGAGTCTAGTGGAGAGAACTGCAAAGTCACATGGCAGAGAAGCGAAGTATTTTGGAATAATAATTCAATGGACCATAAATATCACTCTTCTTTATATTTGTCAGTGTGTGGGTTTGTTCCATTTCATTCTAAAATGTTTAAGTCTCATGAGGGTTGGATTTATTACTCAAATATGTTCCTTTCTACTCCTAAGTTCAGGTGGGATGGTCCAGATGGGATATTTACTAATTTAAAACAAGGAAAAACAATTAAAAACTCAGAGGAATATAACTTACACAGACCACTGCTTCTTCCGGCTTTACTGCCTTTAAGGGTAGCGCTCCGGAGAGCATCGTGTCCCTTAACGACCGCTCATCACGGGTCAAGGATGTCACCTAGTCTGTGGATTACTGTGACGTTTTACACTGGGGTGGGTAGGAGAAGTTAAAACAAAACTCAGATTCATACATTTTGGTTACTGCATCTTAAGCCACTGGTGAACTGAATCATAATTATGCAGAAAATGACTAGTATAAAATTTGTCTCATTTTTAAGATTATGTAGATATTTGGCATATTTATTTAAAAGATAAATTAGGTTATGGCTATTCATAAATTAAAATTCTTCACTTATAAAAGGAATTAGTGAAAAGTAGATTTACGTAGCAAGCTTTTCCAAAAATTTTTTTCAATAAAAATTTCAATTTTCTTATAACTTTACAGAGTTTTAAAAAATTACATCCAATAGGAAAAGCTTTGCAAATCTGAAGCCATTTGTCCTCTGGTGATCACTATCCATTTTTAACTTTTTTGTTTAATTTTTCAAATGTTTAAGAATTATTATTAGATACAGGATTTTCACAAATAGCAGAATTTAAAGTCTTAAATCTGACCTGGCCTTGAATTATACTTTAATTATCTCTAGGTTTTCATATTCTTTATAAGTTTTTTTTCTTTCTCTCAGTTATTGGAATTTGGCTGTATTTTCAAGGCTGATTAAGAGATTATTATAACCTGCTGTTTGGGTGGCTGATGCTTTTAGCACATTATAGGGAGCGTTACAAATTTTTTTTAAAGATTTATTTATTTATACATACAAGCTGGGGTACAGGCCAGAAGTGTAGGGTGGCGAGAGGGTTCACCAGAGACAGCAGGGAGCAGAACAGGCAGATCAGAAATACACTGCTGAGGGGAGCAGTGGGTGAGGCAGGAGAGGTCTGCCGCACCATGCGGGATTCTCCTGGCCAGGCTTCGAAATCGCGTCGCGGCTGCCAACAGCTCCGTAGCGCAGCGCTCAACCACTGTGACACCAGGGTGGCCCAGCGTTACAAATTTTTAGTAACGGCCTTTGTTCTTAGGGTCTCTGTGTTTCTTTCCTGATACATGCCCAAGGAAGAGGAAGGAATTCCTAACTTTAGTGTTACCTTAGGAATTCTGTTGGAAAGCAGCTTTTCCTTTCCATTTCCCCATCTTTATTTCCCCCACCAGCTTCTGTGTATTGATATTTTGAATATACCAATCATACTAGTACTGGTTTCAGAATAAAAGAAATGAGTAAAGGAAACAACTAGAAAATCCACTGACAATGTCAACTTATATGTTCTCAATTATTTTTCACTGCACCATCTCCATTTCCCACTCTATTTTAATACTTTATTTTAGCTTTATTCCAGGGAAGAACTTTTCTGGGGTCCATCTGCTCTCACTATTTATCTCCCACCTGAAGCCATAATGTTCCATTCCGGGCATTGTAATCATTTTCATGGTAACTAAATGTGATTTCACACACAGCAGATTATGACTTCTATGGATAGTGAGCAGTGTAAAGTTATTAACCCCTTAGGACAGGAGTCCCATTTCACACTGATCTCCTTAGCAACTAACAGGAAAATGGACAGCATAAATGGAGCATAAATGGATTGAGGACAGTGTAGCATCCAATTGAATAATCTGTTCTAAGTGCCTCCAGAACACAACCTCAGCCAGAAATTATAGCTGAAACCAAAGAGTATTAAGCAAATTTTCCTGGAAGTGGTGGAACTTACGTGGAGAAAAGACAGGAATGTGTCCCCCAACAAAACCCACTTCCCTTCCCCCCCAAAAAAAAAGATCATTGGGTTCATTGACAGTGAAGTCTTGCCCTACAGTGGTGGGTCACTAGACCAGTAAGATTCCTAGAAGACAGTACCCCAGGTGGAAGGCAGGGTCTGAATGAGTTGATTCTAGCTTATGTCTAGTTGCCCTGTGTTTTTGAGGAGAAGGAGGTATGCAACCCATAGAATAAGATCTGTGAATTGATATATAGTATCTTCCTTTAATTAATAGCAACAAGGACAACTTCCAGTTCTTGATTTCCTGCCCAAAGACCTATAACCTCCATGACAATTGAATATCCTCTTTTCAGTGTACAGTTGCTATTTCAAGGGAGTGGCTGCTTTTATATTGAGGTACTGTTGATTTACATAATTGTTTGTATTTTGGAAGTGTAGGATCCCCCTCTTCAGGTGGTGTTACCACAGCACCCCAACCACCAAAGCACCCAGAGTCCACCACCATAGTCCATTGTGCTCCCTTCCCACTTTCTTCCATCCCTTCTCTTCCCCATCCCCTCTGTTCTATAGTCAGTTCTATAGTCAGCTTTCAAGGGCTAGTTTTTGAGGTAGACTTTATCTAACCCTTTGCCTGGTTTCTCTATATTCCATGCATAATACCACTACCACTCAAGAAAAGTTTTTATCTACAAAAGGAGAGTCAATCCAAGTAATTCACCTATTTTTTATACCTGGTCTGTATATGACACAGACAACTAACATAATGAACTAACTTGTATTTGATTACTTCAGAGATTGGCGCTGTCCTTTAATACATTACTTACATATAGAAGAAAGCTTTTAAAATTGGTAACTAAAAAGTATCTTAGAAATACACTGACTGTTTCCCTCTGAATCCTTGCTGCAATTAAGTCAGGCAACTTTCTTCGTAAAGTGCATGAAACTGAAGTTTGGATAGGGTGGGGTTTGAAAGCATCTTCTGTCCTTGAGTAGAAGACTATCATTGAAGAAATTACTGGCAAGTTACAGGAACCCAGACATTGTAGAATCCATCTATTACCCTGCTCAATTATTATTATTGTGATTTCCTACTCAGCAAGTGTATGGACTTGAGAAAAAAATCATCCAATAAACATTTATTAGTAGCTGCTCTATGCCTGATAGCAGAAAATTAAAAGGAAACAGATGCACCCACTTTAATTAATTGCTGTAATCAAAAGTGGTATGCAACATCAAGGGTGAAAATTGCTAACTTAAATTGTGGCTTTGTGGTTCAAATGAGTTTTTGTAGTCTTGAAGTCTTTTTTTCTCCCTCTTGAATAACTACATATTTAGAGCTGTGTGTTCTCTTTTCCCATCTATCTGATATTTCTTCATGTGGAGGGTGGGAGGGTGTTCAATTAAAACTCTTTTTATGGAGTGATAGGTTCCAAATTGCCATTTATTCTGTAGAGGAGTTGGGACTCTATTCCCTGAGTTTTCTCAGTTCATTCAAAAGACCAATAAAGAGAGGAACACCATCAGAAGAGGTAATAGAGATAATACATGTTAGTCTCCTTTGACAACAAAAATAATACAGATTTAAAATGTAAGTAGCAACCTTCTGTCTAGAAAAGCCTTTCCTGCTTTTCCTGGCTCAGCATACTCTTCCTTTAGTTCTCAGTTTAGATATCATTTTCCCTGGGGAGCCTCCCCAAACTCTGTGCTCTACTCTCAGTCCTACTTCCCACTGTGTTAGGCTTCCTTACCCTGGTCTCAGTACTTTCCACTCTCTACTTTGGAATTGTCTGTTTATTGTCTACACTCTTGCTTGGGATCAGGGACTGTCTTGAAACCTCATATCTTAAGCATCTAATAAAGAGTTTTTATCTAGTGGTACTCAATAAAACCTGTGTTGAATGAATGAATGCAAGCAGCGTCTAACTCACTGAGATGGTGGGCTTTTCCATACCTCATTCATTCCTGCATGCCTGCGCCTACTATCGATGATATACTGCAGCACAGCAAACCACTCCAAAACTTAGTGACTTGAAATAACAGGCATTTCCTTAGCCATGATTTTGCAGACTGGTAGTTTACTCTGGGCTCAGCTGGGCAGTTCTGGCTTCCTCATGTATCTGTGGTCAGCTTCTAGGTCAGGTGGAGCTTGTGCTCCTTTACCTTCCAGAAGGCTAGCCTGGGCTTGTTCAAGAGGCAAATGGCAGTGTCTCAAGAGAGTGAGCAGAAGTGTGCATGGTCTTTTGCATGAAACTGCTACAGTGCTGCTGATACTGGGACAATGAGGCTTTTTAAAATTAAACAAAAGTGCCTCAACTGCTACCAGTTACTATATTGGTTCTGCACCCACACGCACATTTGTAAGAATACTCAGGTTTAGGGAACAACATTGAGATTTATTTAACAAACAGGGAAGGGCAAAACATTACTAAAAATTAACATAGGAAAAAACAGAAAATTACTAAGGTTTAACATACGGCCGTTTACCTTACTTAAAACAATGTCCAGTCCCTTAAGTTCCAAAAAGGTAATAAAGGTGGCGTCTTCTGCCACGGCTGAAGTAAAGCTTCTCTTCTAGACAATAGGCCACGATTTTAAAATGGCGTCTTCTTTCTTATGTTGATGAAGCTTTCCCGCCATGACTTCTTCTTTTTGACGCACACCGATCAGACTGTAGGCCAGGTTCCAACTTACAAGGACGATACAGGACACAACTGGAAATGTTCCTAAAACTGCCATGATGCTCCAGCACAGCATCAGGCCAACAAAATTGCAAACAGCAGCTACAGCGGCCAGACGGCCCAACAGGCTGCACTCACGCATCTTAAAAGGCACCCACTTCGCGCGTCTGTCTTCTTTCTTCGGCTCCTTACAAAGCCTCCAAAGTCTCTGGCCCTAAATCTTCATTCTCACATTGTGGCAGGCTACCGACTCTCCTCATAACAATGGTTCCTTTTAATTTCACACAATGGCGTCTGTCCATCCTCTTCCTTTGGCTCTCCTTTTTAAAACCCAATAGACCCTGCCTTTCTGCCCCAGATAAACAAATCCCGCAGAATTCTCTCGACGTTTACCTGGGCTTACCTGGCTGCAATTTACTTTTAACACTTTGTGGTCCGTTCACATATTAATACATGTTTTTGTCACCAGTATCAGGTGGCCGCTCACGTATTAATACGTGTTCATCTAGTCTCCGGTTTTTCACACCACGGTGGATTTATTTGGAACTATTAGGAGCTATTTCTTTGATCGTGCTCAGTCTAGAAGCTTTACACATTGTTTTGGTGAAAGTGTAAGGTGTTTTATGAGAGATATTACAGTTTTTTTTAATACCCTGTAGTTCAGGAGTTGTGTGTGTTTTATTGAATGCTTATACCATTCATGTGGTGGCACAGAAAATGGCCAGCCCCAAGGGCTGGTAAATTTAAAGGGCACCAGCACACAAAGTGTTAACAGTAAACCCCTGTAGGGCGCATGCCAGTTTACTGGACTTGACTCAGCCTGGTCACACCACTTCTGATTTTTCTTATTGGTTAACGAAATAAAGTCCAGTCTAGATTTAAAGGGAGGGGAAATAAACTTCACTTCTTGGTTGGGGGAGGAATTGCAAAGTGATGTTGCAGAACAGCAAGGGTAAAGGGAAGAGAATAATTGAGGACATTTTTGCAAGCAATCTACCACACTTGGCACTTAGTAAATGCTTAAAAAAAAAAGCCTGAATGAATTGAATTGCATTGAAGAAGTAAATGACTGAGCCGGAATCTGGGAAAATCCTTCAATGAAGATATAGTTTCTCTTTAATTCCAGCCCATATCCCTTTATCATACTTCTTTCACTTCCTGCTCACTCCACTTCATTGTTACCCAAGTGCCCAGTCCTTTGTGTTGAGTAGTCAGTGCCCAAGTGTATTTAATTGACAAATATTTATTGATTTTTTTATCCAGTATAAGCCAGATTCTATACAAGAAAAGCAGCACTAAGCAAATAAATCATAATTCTTGTCCTGTAGTGATTTGTTTGAGTAGAAAGTATAAGTGCAATTAATTACAAAGATCTGTTGAAGCTTTGATATTTACTCTGAGACTGAAGCAATGAGTAGGACATCAAGAACCAGGACCATTTATTTCCACAGAGGGAGTGATGGTTATCTGGAACGGTGAGGTTGAGGGCTTTCCAGGAAGGAAAGAGATGAGGAGGGAGCTGGGAGAAGAGTATGATGCTTAGGAAATGAAGACAGAGTGGCTGGATCCCAAGGGATGAGGGCGGGAGAGTGGGCAAGATGAGATCTCTTTGGA
The DNA here is from genome assembly GCA_004024925.1 of Scalopus aquaticus. Taxonomy (NCBI): domain Eukaryota; kingdom Metazoa; phylum Chordata; class Mammalia; order Eulipotyphla; family Talpidae; genus Scalopus; species Scalopus aquaticus. The sequence goes on from PVIJ01014772.1 coordinate 9,509, forward strand.
TTGGTCAGGCCCTGAGGCTCTTTCTCAAGAGGATGGAAAAGATAATTGAAGAGTTTCAAATGAAAGAGATATGAGTCAATTCACTTTTAAAAATATTCTTGGCCTGCGTAGAGAATAGATTAGAAGTGTGCAAAAATGGATATGAAATCCATTTCATTCTCCACCATCAAAACACCACCACAGTAAAGTGTGTGGAAGAAAGAAATCTGACTAACTTGAATTCACTCTAAAGTTATGGATCTTCTTGTCAGTAGCAGCATTCAAATGAGTGGTTATTGGGCACCTTCATGGTCCTCAGAACCCCGTGTTCAACAGTGTCTTCTCAGCCTGGGCGCACACAGTGGGCTTTGGCAGTTGAGGACATAGAAGAGGAGAGAGGAAGCCGTCACATGCATATGCACGGAGCAACCCCATCAGCTGTACCTTGGCCAAAGCGGCTATCTTGGGGTGCAAGTGCCGGCCCTCTGCTCTCCTAGGGCACAAATTCTTCCTTACCCACGAGGATGGCCCAATTTTTTTTCACCTTTTCACTGATCATTTGTAAAACTTCACAACTCATCAAAATCTTTAACTCCCTATGGCACCTGGCTTTCTGGGTGAAGCAGAGGTCTTCCATTTGGCCTTGCCTCATGGGAACATCTTTAAGTGCTGCTTTGCAAGCTTTATGGTATTCTGGGAGATAACTGATGGATCTTTGTTGATAGAATAAACCAAGTGTGTGTCTGCAAGCAGATTTCGTTTTTCTAGCTTCCTTCTGTTCTCAGTGGGTCACAGAAGCAGCGTGGTAACTGCCCAGCTTGTTTTTAATGAAACATTCACAACCCATCCCCGAGCCATAGTTCATTAACTAGGTGGTTCCAGGGCCGCCTGTGCGTTGCCCCTGTGCATAAATTCGGATGTTCAGAATTTTCCATAAAACCCAGATACTACTTATCAGTCATGTTCAATATTGGGTTACTTGCAGAATGTAGTCATTATCTTTAAAGTTTAATAACTGTGCCACAAAGATAATATAATAAAATTGGAGAAATTCAATTTAGAGAGGCTTTCAACTCAAGTTTTGTGTGTATGTGGTTTTAATCTTTCATAATCCTACCCCCAGGGCTAAGAAAAACCTTGATTTCTTGCTGTCTTTTATTTTGTTCTTGTTTTTTTCTCTGCAATATCCCAATGGTGTTCCATGGCGCCTCGGTGTGGGGAGCTGGAAACAGGTGTTGTGGGGGACTGAGGATGCCCTGAGCTGCAGGAAGGGGGTTTGTGGCAGAAGGGGAGTGTTGTGGGACTGGACTCTGCTCTTGATGCTAACCAACGTGTGCTCAGGTCTTCTGGGTGATTTTACTGATCCCTCCAAGTACAGGCAGCTTCAGGGGCTTTCTAGATGAAATTTAACCTTAGAACAAATAGATGGCTTTTAGCACTGAAGAGGGTCCTCGGGGATAAGCTTGACAATAAAGGAGAAATATTTCTTTCTTTTTATTTTTCTATTTAGGAACATGCTAAAATTGAGTTGAATCATTCTGTCTTCTTGGAAGAAACATCACTAGGAATAGCCTTTGAATCTGTGAGTGAAAGCTCTGATTTCCCAGGGGCAGAGTCCCCTTGAGAAATAAGATAGTTAGACTGTTTTGAGTTCTTCCTGTAAGGAGTAGAGACCATAATGGTGACCCTGTTTTGTATCCTGAGGGGCTGTGCACAGGAAGTCTATGGCAAGGTTCATAAAACACTTAGAGCTTTTTCAGAGAAAGGAGCCATAGAAATGGAAGGCAGTCCAGTGTGGTGGAGACCCCCACACAGCCACCAGGCTCCCATTTCACTCCAAGCCATAAATCGAGAGGATTGGTAACACGTGCCCCTCCTGTCTCTCTTACTCTGTTCTCATGGAATGAGCCGAAGAGTTCACCAATCTAACTCAACACAAGAATACTTTCAACAGTCGATCCCAATAGTCTCTATCATATATCATTAAAGGAATAAGATAACTTCCCTCCCAAAATGTTATAATTTTTCTTTCCTTTTTCTGAGTTACTTTATAAATAATGAGCTTACTGGCCCTCTTAAGGAATCAGAGTTAACAAGGGTACTGTTGAACTGCATAAAACAAAATCATATCTATAGAAGGCATTTGCTTTTTCATCTATATGATCAAATTTCGTTTTCAGGCCTGCTTATACTGAGCTAGAGAGAGGAGACTTGCTAGGGGTGGAGATGAGGATAAGGGCTAAGATATGTTCTCAAAAATGTTCTTAGGAAGTCTGAGTTTGAGTTTCTTGGAGACTATGTTTTTTGACTATTCTGATATTTTCTTAGATATATCCTAGTCTTTGTCAACTCACAAGAAAAGATTGCAGAGTTAGAGTGTGAATTAGTATATCACATCAATCAAGGCATAAATAGTGAAGCACAGACATGTTAAAAACCTTTATTTGCAATGTAGAGAAATTATCCCTTTTCAAATATTAGCTCCAACTCTGTATGGTCTAAGAAAATGTTTATACACACCATTGATTTGACATTTAAATGAATTAATTAGACACTTCCATTCAACAAATGGTCAATTCAGTCGGCTTCTTAATTGATTTTTAATAAAAGTGAACCAGTCAACTGCTGGCGTCAACTGGTCATTTGCGTGCTGTAGGCACAGGCCTAGAGTAATGAGGTTAAACTGATCGGTGATAAATGGCTATAGTCAAACTTTAGGAAGAGTGTTCTAAGCATGGAGCAGTAGCAACATCTGACTTATTGAAATGAAATCATAATCCCTACTTCTTGAGGTCTGGTCTGATTTCACATTAAGTGGTATTTTTCAATCCGTGTTGAGAGCACATGAAAAGATGTTGACACATTTGGATGCAGGGCAGGTCATGAAGAAGGTGATGAAGGTGAATTTTCTGGAGATAATATGGACTTTAGAGATAATGATTCTAGTTAGTCTCTTAAGTTCTTTTTGGAAGTACTATTTTTCAAGGACTTTGGCTAAGTGAAGAGAAAATATCTATAGGTATATTTAGAAAATTCTGTCTTGTTTTGAGTATACTGAATTTGCCTGAGGGACATTTTTTGGACTTCATTCTGAGAATGACTTGGTGAGTTTGCTTTGACTTGATGGTTTGTAGTGTAAGAAAGCCTGAAGGTGTTTGGGAAATTCAGGTTTGCCTAAGACAGCTTTGGTTGGGACTTTAACTTGTGGAGACATCTTTGCCACTCCATCATTCACCTTTATAACCCCTGCACGTGGTCTAATATTGATCACAGGTTAGGTGTCCAATTAATTTTTAGAGTTTGGTTTTTTGCCAGCCTAAGGCACTTGAGTTTATTCAGTTCTATTTGCTGCTATGACCTATGACTCTAGGGAAAAATGCCTTAGGGATTTGAAGGCTTTGTTGTATTTTTTGTTTGTTTATTTTTTATGGTCTGGGAAATTTTCTCTAAGATCAGAGAATGAGAAGGTATATTTGGTGGTCCCATTTAGGAACAAGTGACTAGCATCCATGCTGTTAACTGAAGTCTCTTCTCTTAGGTTCTGTGCTAAAGAACCATCCTCGTAGTTGATATCTGTTAGACTCAACCCACCCCTCCCCAGCGACAAGGGCGCTGTGAAGAATCTCAGCGAAGATTGTGACCTTGGAAAGAAACTCATGCCCCCACTACCCAGACGGGCCGCCACAGCCCGGATGCACCTGCAAGGCCACCAGCTCCAAATGGAGTTTCCCCCGCCCTTGGAATTCTTTCACCCCGTATAAAAACCCACCCCCCTGGTTGCTGGGTGCAGCTCCACAAACCCTCTCCCCCTCCCCGGGATCTGTGAACCTCGCCCGGGAGTTGCTAATAAAGGCCTCTTTATCTTACATTCCCCTCTGCTTGGTTGCCTCTTCTATCGCTCCACCTTACAATATCCTTATTAAAGAGTTCTGAATCTTTACAATTACAAGATAACATCACTTCATACCAGATGCAAGAAAAACAGTTCAAAGAGATGAGTAGCAATCTGAGCCTCCCTCTTGCAGGCACTGTGCTGGGTTGGTGGGAATCGGAGCAGTGTCAGGTGAGGACGTGGTGGACAAATATTTTATGGTTCCACTCTATTATAGGCAACTTCATCAAGTTGGAAAGCAGAATAGAGGTTACCCAGGGCTAGTAGGAAGGGTAATAGGGAGTTATTATTTAATGGGTACAGAGTTTCAGTCTGGGATGATGAAAGTATTCTGGAGATGGAGAATGGCGATGGTTGCATTACAGTATGAATGTATGAATGTCCTTAAATGCAGCTAACTTGTACACCTAAAAGTTGCTAACATGGTATATTTCATGATACACACACACACACACACATACATATTACTGCACACACACAAAGTTATTTTCTATAATAATGTCAACTACACTTCTAAACACACTTAAGGCAAGAAGTGGTTGTAGCAAGTAGTCTTGGAAAAGTAGATGAGACCTCCCATGACACTGAATGGTTCTGAGAATACAGAAGCTTCAGGGAGGAGCAGCCTTTCCATCATGGTCCGTGAGCTGTTTCGCTGTGTTCAGAGTGATCTGGCAAGGGCGGAAAGCTGGACCGGGATCTGGGTAACTCTTTCACAGTTGATTGGGTAATGAGAAGAGCTGTTCTCAGAGAAATGAGAACATGTGTATTGGAAGTCTGCCTTTGCTTAATGTTCCACACCATCCAGGAGGCCAGATGGCATTTTATGTGGTTTTCACAACTGTGATTTTGGATTGATTACTAAACCTGTTTGTGTTCCTAGCCCAGCTCCCTGCCTCCTGCCTGCCTTGCAGCTTAACCCACATGCCGGAGCTGGGTTTGAACAGTCACATTGTTTCTCCTCTTTTCCTATTATTATTGCATCAGTGCCAGTCTCTACTACCTTCAGACCTATTTGCCTGCCCAGAGTCTAGCTGAGAAAATAAAATCCCTTTTTCTACAGTTTTGATCAAATGAATGGCTTTGACTTTGCATTTATATCCATCTGGATTTTTTTTTTTCAAGTTTGGATCACCCACTTGATGGATTACAGAGGACAAGTTCTGATCCCATGTTTACTTATCCTTGAATGACCATCCATCATCAGTGTTTTCACAGGAAAGGCAAATTAATTTTATGTTTAATGTAAGAAAAACACAATAAGTGTAGCAAAAATTAATGTGCAAAACATTTTATAATTTTCAGAAGACTTTTCCTATAAATAACCTCTTTCAAGCCTTACACAGTTCTGAGAATGAGTCGAGAAGGCAGCCCCACTGAGGGAAACTAGGCACGAAGTTCTGTGCGGTACCCAAGGTTACCCATTTAATACTGGTTAGAGCTTGATCTGGAGATACATATCTTCTGGGTCTACATCCAGAATTCTTTGCAGCATCCCATTTTACCAACTGAAAATGAAAAATCCAACTTAGCGTAAAAAATTTCACCATTGTCCACCTCTTTGAGGTACTTCCCAAGTACTTGTTCTTTATTAGATAAGTCACAGTGACCTTTTGAATTTTGCATCGTGCTCTTTCAAACTCTTTAGTAACTCTTGGGACAGGGTCTGCACCTGACCCATTCTAATAGTTGGTCACGTAAGTCAGAGATTAAAGGGGAGGCCCTGAGAAAGGTAACTGGGCCCCACTGCCCCAGCAGGGAAGCTGGAGGACACCAGACACTGCAAAATCCACTTCTGTGCAACTGTCCAAGGACTTCGCGTAGTTGTAGTAAAAACACGGTAATGTCCCACTGCCCAGCTGAAATTATGGTGTGGTTTGAGGAGCTAATTTATCTTCATCTTTCTATTTCTGGTACTTTGGCCAATGATTGATATCACAGGAAGTTAACACACAACTATTTGTTGAGTGGAAACTCTAACGATAGCAGTTTCTTCTTGTGGGGAACTACACTGTATTGATTTCCTCAAAAAATTCATTTTATTAAGATTTCAGGCATAAGCCCTTTATTACTACTTCATAGCCCCTACTTTAAAGTCATTAGTTCAAATTCCCCTTAAAACACAAACATCATCCTTTCATCAGTAGAGGCACAAACGGTTTAGAAACTCACTGAAATGACATTGAACTATGATGGCTCTGTGTGGGCCTCTGTTGTAGGTTCTCTGGGCTCTCCTTCTCCCCCCTTCCTGCAGTGTGCAAAAGGTGAGGTGGGGCCTCCCTGACCCTGGTGCCCTGGGTTATTACAGTGATGTAGCTTGGAACTGAGTTTGAGCCGGGATCATCCTGTTTCCTGTTGAAATTGATTTTCTGTCCAACTTTCATTTCCTATTGTACATTCCTTTGGGGTCAGAACAGCTTTGTCAGACAAAAGCAGGGCTTTCTCCTTTGGAGATATTCCTGGATTCTCTTCAGCTTGTGTTTATATAAATGGACAGCCAGACAGTGCAGTAACGTGGCTGCCCAGCCAGACTGCTGTCCTGGCTGTCGTGCCGGTTGGACTCTGGGGATTGACCTCAATAGGGTTCTAGGATTTGGGCTGGAGTCCTGGGTATCCTGTCATTTTCCCTGTATTGTAACTTGTAGGTGCTTCTTCATGTGTCAGTTTTGATTTATTCTCCACCGCCTGCATGGCAGAGCTCTTCAGAAGACATGAACCCTTCTATTGCTATTAGCATTTCAAATGTTTACTGCTCTAAATCATGAAACTGATGCAAAGCTTAACAGCCTGTTAGTGAACCACAAAGCTGATTCAGATTTCAAAGAAATGCTGGTCAAACCCCACACCTTCCAATGCCAGATTATTTACCAATTAGGTTCAGATTGCAACTTTCTGATTATACTTTTATTGAGATATGTGAAAATAGAACCCTTAGCACTTAAGATGCTGGATAGAGTCAACTGAGTTGTTTCACTTTCTTTGTCTTCCGTATCAACTTTTGTTTAGTTGCTCTATTTTAAAGGTTCTAGGATATTTTGATCCAGTGGGATGGTAATGCCAATTAACTCTACCATATTATTAACTTTAGAAGGACGGAAAATGTGTTTGAGCTGTTACTGTGACTTAGGTCAGTGTATGTTCAGGCAATCATTTTCTGTCATATTTTTATATTTATGCCTTAGATACTGCATCAATCATTTGCTATTTCATGATCAAGTCTGTGCTTATTGATGTGTAATTGCAACAGGATTATATTGGTCAGCATGTTATTATCAGTAAAACATAGTCAGAAAAATGTAATACAAATTTACCTTAATGCCAAAAAAGGATGCCTAGCCTTTGGGCCTAAATAATCTCTTGTTGGCGAGAAAGCTGGGGATGTGGTAAAGGTATTGAAGAGATCATATTGGAATTATTTCTAAAACATAATGGTTGGTAGTATAACACAAACATGTCCAAATGAATTGAGTCATGTGAAAACATCCGGTTTTATTAAGCCATAGATTGGATGTTCTGTTGTTTGGATAGAGGATTGAAGGAAGATGGTTCCATAAATTGAGCAACAAGGATGCTGGAAAGATAGCTTGCTTAAGCACTCTACTTTCTACCCCCTTTATGTGTCATAGCGTCAATAAGAAACATTGAGATTTTCCCAGTACATCAGGGAGTTATGGTGGTTTCTTCCAGAACATGAGTACTTGGTAGCAGGGATGAGGAATGATTAAGAAAAATGGAATACATTGAGAGATTTGAATTATGTTCTCAGTTCTGCTTCTGTGAACTTGAGCAAGTTTCTCTACCTTGCTGCATCTGAAATTGTCAGACTAAATGTTCTTGGAGATCCTTTTTAGTTCTGATGTTGAACTCAATGCATCAATTTGCTTGATTTATTTATGCAATCTTAGCTGCATTAATTTGTATTTGTTAATTGTTTGCATCTGGGTAATTATTGCTTGCACACCTTAAGAATGTCTAACCATGGTTATTTCTTATATTAACAAAAAGTACAGTGAAGGAAATGTGGGTTCCCAAAAAAAGTCCAAGGTAGAAGTGCTGATAAAATATATATAAAGGAACCATAGCCTTCTTCCCCCTTCAGCGTGTCCTGAAATTTCAGAATTATTCCTGACTCTTGACCATGCAATGACAGCCCACTCGGCAGTGTGATCATATGTTGAAGAGGGGAGGAAGAATGAGGTTGTGAAGTTATTCATATAGGTGCAGGCTTTACCGCACAGCGGATGTGATAGTTCTCAGATTAATGACTCTGTTGGAATGTTTTCCAACTCCAGCACCTCCCTTACTTAAAATGAGGGTCCCTGGGGAAGCGTAGGGGTATGGTTCACCTTACAAGAGAAAAGTAAGAAAGCATTCCCCTTCCTGGAGTGTAAGCCAGACACATACTCAGGGACAAAATTTACACTACGTTTTGGAGAAAAGTAAAACACTATTAACAAGCAAGCCTGATGGTATGTCAGATGAATTTTAGTCTCATGCTTTCATGACAGCAGAGAGCAAGATTTTGATAGGGTCCCTGGGGGCATAGTCCCCGATATGGAGGCTCATCAGTATCTTGGTACATCGTTCTCTACTCTGATCAATCCAGGTACTGGATTCTCCATGCTAGTTCTCCATCCACTATCCAAATTTTGAAAGAAAAATCTAAACTTGCCACATATACTGCCTTACAAGCAACTCACTTCTTAATTTTTTACAGTTGATCATACATTTCCTCACACTGCTCTTAAATTTCTATATCAAGTATACTAACAATTTTCTGGCTACCAATACTGACCACTAATTTCCAAGCTATTTTGTAAAGCCTCATTGTTTTTGATGATTTTTAAATAGCATTTTATATTATTGACTGTATTTCCATTCTTCCATACTATTGACTGTTTTCCTTCTTTGACTTTCTCTCATAGGGTTATGGTGTGTCTTTTTTTTTTAAGGGTGCTATTTTCTTTTTTTTTTTTTTGTAATTAAGGTAGCATCAGCATAACCTCCATCAGGTATCTCCACAGTAGTGCACCCACCACCAAATCACCTTTATGTTCTTAACCCATACCCAACCCCTCCTCTTCTGGATGCTTTAGTTTAGCTTTCAAGGGTGAGCTTTTTTTTTTAATTGTTTATTTATTTATTTTTAATTGAGGTAATATTGGGATGGCATCAGGTAACCCCATCAGGTAATACCCCCATCAGCTATTACCACCATAGTGCACTCACCACCAACTCACCCATATTCTACCACCATAGGCCATTGTGCTTCCATCCCTCTTTGTTCTTACCCCTCCAGCACCACCCTCCTGGGTGCTTCAATTCTGAATCAACAAGCATGTCTTTATCTGACTCTTAGTTTAGTTACTTTATATACCACATATTAGTGACAGCATATGGTATTTATCTTTCCTCTTCTGACTTATTTCATGTAACATTATCCCTTCAAGCTCCATCTATGTTGCTGCAAATGGCATGAGTTTATCTTTTTTAATTACTGGGTACTCCATTGTGTATATATATACCATGTTTTCTTGATCCACTTATCTGTTCTGGGGCATTTAGGTTGTTTCCATAATTTAGTTATAGTAAATAGTGCTGAAGTCAACATGGGAGTGCAAGTTTTCTTTTGAAAACTTTGAATTAGTGTTTTTGAATTTTGAGGGTGAGATAGTTGGGTCAAATGGCAAGTCCATGTTTAATATTTTGAGACACTTCCATACTGCTTTCCATAAAGACTGAAACAGTTTGCATTCCCATCAGCTGTGTAGGAGGGTTCGCTTTTCTCCATATCCTTAGCAACACTTGTTTCTGGTCTTTTTCTTATGGGCCATTCTCACAGGTGTGACATGGTATCTCATTGTGGTCCTGATTTGCATTCTCTAAAAATAAGTGATTTTGAACATTGTTCATGTGTCTGTTGTCTATTTGAATGTCTTCTTTGGAGAAATGTCTATTTCTTTAGTCTTTTTTTTTTGATTGGGTTATTTGTTATGATTTTGTAATATTTCATGGATTCTTTTATGTCTTTGATATCAGTCCTTTGTCAGTTATATGTTGTGCAAATATTTTCTCCCATTCAGTTGGGTATTTTTTTCATTTTAATTATGGTTTCTTTCACTGGGCCAAAGCTTTTTAGTTTGATGTAGTCCCAGTTGTTTATGTTCTCTTTTGTTTTCTTCCTATTGGGGAGCAATCCCTAAAGGCATCACTAAAACTTAAGTCATGAAATGTTTTCTTCTATGTATTTTATGGTTTCAGGTTTTACATCCAAGTCTTTATTCCATTTTGAATTGATTTTTATGTGTGGTGTGATATAATGGTCTAGTTTCATTTTTTTTTTGCATGCAGCTGTCCACTTTTCCCAGCACCATGTATTGAAGAGGCTATTCTGTTCCAGCATATGTTTTTGGCTCTGTTGTCATAGATTAACTGTTTATGTATGTGTGGCTTTATTTCTAAGCTCTCTATTCTACCATTGGTCTGTGTGTCTGCTTTTGTTCCAGTATCAGGCTGTTTTAATTATTATGACTTTATAATATAATGCGAGGTATGGAAGTTTGACACTGCATTTCTTTTATCACCAGGATTGCTTTTGCTGTCCGGGATCTTTGGTGATTCCATATGACTTTCATTAGCATTTGCTCCAGTTCTTTGAAAAATGCCATTGTTATCTTTCTTGGGATTGCATTGAATCTGTATATTGCTTTGGGTAGGATGGCCATTTTGACAGTCCATGAGCAGGAAATATTTTTCCATATCTTCATGTCTTCTTCGATTTCTTTCAGCAATGTCTTATAGCTTTCTTTGTATAGATCTTTTACCTCTTTTTTTAGATTTACTCCTAGGTATTTAATTTTTTTTTTTTTGGTGTAACTGTAAGTGGGATCACATTCTTAAATTCTTCCTATTCTATTTCATTGTTTATAGGAAGGCAACCGATTTTGGTGTGTTCATTTTATACTATGCTAAACTAATTGTTTCAATTAGTTTTTTTATGGGATCTTAAGGGTTCTCATCTGCAAAAAATTATAGCTTTACTTCTTCTTTCCCAATATGGATTCTTTTTCTGTATTTCTCTGGTATAATTGCTCTAGCTAGAACTTCCAATACTATGTTGGATAGCAGTGGTCAGAGTGGACATTTTTGTCTTGTACTAGATCTTAGTGGAATCACTTTCAGTTTTTCACATTGAGAATGGTATTAGCTGTAGGTTTGTTGTAAATGGCTTTTATTATGTAAAGGTATGTTCTGTTTTCCCCAGTTTTTTGAAGGTTTTCATCACAAATGGATGCTGAATATTATCAAATGCTTTCTCAGCATCTACTGAAGTGATATTTTTTTTCTCTTTTTGTTGATGTGGTGAATTACACTGATTTTTGGATGCTGAACCATCTTTGTATTCCTGGTATGAATCCCACTTGGTCATGGTATTTGATCCTCTTAATGCATTGTTGGATTGGGTTTGCTAGCATTTTATTAAGGATTTTTGTGTCTGTGTTCATTAGGGAAATTGGTCTGTAATTTGTGTGTGTGTGTGTGTTACCTTTGTTTGGTTTTAGTATTAAAGTAATGTTGACCTCATAAAAAGTATTTGGAAGTGTTCATTATTTTTAAATTTTTGTAAGAGTTTGAGCAAGATAGGCTTCGTTCATCTTTGAAGATTTGGTAGAATTCACTTACTAAGCCATCTAATCCTGGACTCTGTTTTTTTAGAGCGGTTTTATTACTGTTTCAATTTCTTTGCTTGTGATTTATTCGTTCAAGGGTTTTTATTTCTTACCTATTCAGTCTTGGATAATTTGTCCATCTCTGCTAGGTTTTTGAATTTGTTACCATATAGATTAGCTGTTCACTGTAGTCTCTAATTTTCCTCTGAGTTTCTGGAGCATCTGTTGCAATTTCTCCTTTTTTGTTTTGGGTTCTATTTATTTGAGATTTCTCCCTTACTTTCTTGGTAAGCCTTGCTAGAGTTTTGTCTATTTTGCTTATTTTTTCAAAGAACCAGCTTTTGGTTTCATTGATCTTTTGGACTGTCTTTATAATTTCTATTTCACTTACTTCTGCTTTGATTATTTTTATTATTTCTGTTTTTTCTATTGACTTTTGTATTTATTTTTTTATATTTATTTTTTTATTTTTTGTTTGTTTTTATTTTTATAATTCCCCAGTTGAATGAGAAGGTTTTTTTATTCTAGTCCTATTTTGATTCTTAATGTGGGCCTTTTACTGAGTCCCCTAAGTTTTAGATAGTTGTGTGCTCATTCTCATTTTTCTCAAGGTAATTTTTAATTTTTTCTTTGCTTTCCTCATTAACCCAGAGGTCTTTCAGTAGTATGTTGTTCGGTTCCCATGTATTAAAAGATTACTCTGCTTTATTTTGAAAGTTTATTTCTTGTTTGATACCTTAAAGTTCTGAGAAGATGCTAGGTATGATTTCAACCTTCACGAATGTTGATATTTGTCTTATTTCCCAGAATCTAGTCTATTCTGGAGAATGTCCCATGTGCACTTGAGAAAATTATATTCTGCTTTTGGTGAGTACAGTGCTTTTTATATGTCTACGAGGTCCATGAGGTCTAATGCTTTATTAAGCTATTGTATCCCTGTTTATTTTCTGTCTAGTTGATCTGTCCATAAGTGAGGTGGGGTGTTTAAGTCTCCTACTACAAATTGTTTTTTCCAATGTTTGCTTTCATAGTTGATAGTAGTTGCCTAATATATTTTGGTGCTCCTTCATTTGGTGCATATACAGTGTTCTGTCTTCTTGATGTAACGTTCCCCTAATCAGTAAATAGTGTCCCTCCCTGTCTCTTGTTATCTTTTCAATTGGAAATCTATTTTATCTGATATAAGTATGGCTGCCCCTGCCTTCACCTGTATGATTATTTTCTAACCCTTTACTTTGAGCCTGTGTTTGTGTTTGTAGTTTAGGTGTGTCTCCTGAAGACAGAGATGGTTGCACTCTGTTTCCTAATCCAGCTAGATACTCTGGGTCTTTTAATTGGTGAGTTCAGTCTATTTATGTTTAAAATGATTATTGATATGTGATAGTCTGTTGCTCTCATTTTCTTTTTATTTTTTTTTGTGTTACTCTATTAACTTATTCATTTATGTTCCTCTTTTTGGTTTCAATGTGTAACCTCCTTGCAATATTTCTTGGTTCAGTGTTTGTAAACTTGTTGAGTTTCTCTATGTCCGAAAGGCCTTTACTCTCCGTTGTATCTGAAGAAGAGTCTTGTAGGACAGAATATTCTTAGCTGACAATTCTTCTCTTTAATTATTTGGAACATGCTATTCCATCCACTCCTCTGTCATAGTGTTTCTTCAGTGAAGGCTGTTGTTAATCTGATTGGAGTACCTCTATGGGTTATCTGCTGCTTCTCCCTTGACAGCTTTAATATTCTTTCTTTGTCCTGAACTCTTGGAAATTTCACTACCATATGTATCGGTGTCTATCTTGCTTTTTCTAGGTATCCCAGGGTTCTTTTAGCTCCCTGGGTTTATACATTTATCCTCTTCTCTAGGTTCAGGAAGTTTTCCTTTATTCCTTTAAATACATTTTCTGTTCCTTTCTCTCTCTCCCCCACTCTGGTATTCCCATCATTTGTATGTTGCCTTTTCTCATGAAATTGCATTGTTCTCAGGAATGTTTCTCATTTTGTTTACTTCATTTCCCTCTTTCCTCCTCTCCTCAATGGTTAGTTTTTAAACTTGTATTTATATGACCTTAGTTTGGTTTCTTGATATTCCATATATTAGTGACATCATCTGGTATTTATCTTTCACTTTCTGACTCATTTCACTTAGCATTTTCCTTTCCAGGTCCATCCATGTTTCTGCAAATGGCATAAGTTTATCTTATTTGATCACTGTGTAATATTCCATTGTGTAGATATACACCGCATCTTCTTGATTCATTCATGTTTTGGGCACTTAGATTGTTTCCCTAATTTGTGTTGTGATGAGTTGTATTTTATTTTATTTTTTTTTAAGATTTATTTATTTATGCATACAAGCTGGGGTACAGACCAGAGGTGTGGGGCGGTGAGAGGGTTTACCAGAGACAGAGTGGGGAACAGAATAGGCAGATTGCCGGAAACACACTGCTGAGGGGAGCAGTGGGTGAGGCAAGAGAGGTCTGCTGCGCCATGTGGGAATCTCCCCAGCCAGGCATCGGACTCGCGTAGCCACTGCCGACAGCTCCATAGCCCAGCGCCTAATCGCTGCGCCACCGGGTAGGCCCTATGATGAGTTTTAGATCAAATAATGTTTATAAAACACTTCAAAATTGCTTACAAGGACCTAATAAATATTAACTTCTGATGTTATTCTGGGAAACTATGCTTTCAACTTTTTATGCTTCTTGTCTCTTTTCTATTTATTTTATTTATTCTCTCTGCTCTTTAAATATAGACATCTCTCCATGTATATTTCTGTTCTTAGCCCAAATTTCCCTTAAAAATGTGCCCAGAATTGATTTACTAATAAACTCATTAGTTTAAACTTTAGAACCTTACTAAAGTACAGGGAATGTCCCAGGTGTGTAGGACCCTTACTATGTGTTCAGACAGCCATGCTTTTCTCAGATTTTCAATGATGAGTTATTGAACTGCAAGTGGTGATGATTGCCCCTCTTCACTCTACTTTGCTCTCCTTTATGCTTTCTATTCTGTCAGGTGGTGTTGAAGTAGCTGGATATTTTTGACATTCTGATGAGCAAAATTGAGTTGAAGATGTATTTAGTTTCCATTTTGTGGGTTACATTTATGTGGATTCAGCCACTTTTGACTTTAGTTAAATTATTACCTAGGGTCCCTGTGTAGAAATGCCCCTCTCCTACTTACTTGCCAACTCTCCCAGACCCCGATGTTGCACTGTGGTATGAATATATTGTCTTGTGTCCAACATTGGAGTTTGAGCATAATTGGTGTGAAAGGCACAGAGCCTCAAGACAGTTTGTGGAAACTTTTCTAAACTATCAATTAAAAAAGCCCCACCCTGCTAGCAAAAGAACTGGATTATATTTCTATATTCTTTATAAAAATTATATTACAAAATTGTCATGTGAGCATAAAATTAAAAGTATACTGACAAAATATATAGGAAAACCAAATATACAATTGACAAATGAAAAATAGATAAGTTGGACTACATGAAAACAACTTTGTAATTTGCTTCAAATAATACCATCAAGAAAGCAGATAAGGAGCCCACGGAATGAGAGGAAATTTTCTTTTTTTTTTAAATTTATTTATTTATGCATACAAGAGCTGGGGTGTAGGCCAGAGGTGTGGAGTGGTGAGAGGATTCACCAGAGACAGAGTGGGGAGCAGAGCAAGTGGATCTACTGAAGTACACTGCTGAGGGGAGCAGTGGATAAGGCAGGAGAGGTCTGCTGCGCCATGGGGGAGCTCCCTGGCCTGGGATCAAACTCATGCTATAGTGGCTGCAGATAGTTTCATAATGCTGAGACTTAACAGAATGGGAGCAAATTTTGCAAATAACTTATCTTATTAGAGATACATCCAGAATATAAAATGACCTCTTATAACTCAATACTATAAAGACAACCTAATTTAAAAAGTAGATAAAGATTTGAATAGACATTTCTCTAAGGAAGATACATAAATGATCAAAAATGGCCTGAAAGATACTTAACATCGTTAGCCATCAGGGAAATGCAAATCAAAACTCCAAGATGCCATTCATACCCATTTGGATGGATAGAACGAAAAAGACAGAAAACATGAAGTCATGAAGTGTTGGTAGGATTTGGAGAAATTGAATCTTCCTAGACTGTTGGTGGGAATGTAAAATGGTGCAACCACTGTGGAAAATAGCATGACAGAACCTCAAAAAGTTAAGCTGTGTTATCCTACAACTCCAGAATTTCACATCGTGACATATTACCGAATATGAAAAATGTATGAAAAAATAAATCCACACAAAAACTTGTATGTGAATGTTTGCAGCAGAATTATCCTCAATATTTAAAAAGTTGAGCAACCCAATGGTCATCAGTTGGTGATTGGTTAAATAAATTTGGTACATGCACAGAGTGGAATATCATTTGACAATAAAAAGGGATGAAGTGTTGATAATGCTACATACACATGGTAAACTTCAAAAACAGTGTGGTAAGCAAAAGAAATCAGACCATATATTGTTTGATACAAATTTTATGGACTGTCCAGAATCAGCTCATCTGTTGTGACAGCAGGTAGATTAGTGGCTATCAGAGGCTAAAGTGGGGAGGGACAACTAAATTGTTTGACATTTCTTTTAGGGGGGTTGAAAATGTTCTAAAATTGTTGAGGTTTGCACAATCCTGTAAATATACTTACCAAAAAACATACAGCTGTACACTAAATGGCTAATTTTATAGTATATGAATAATATCTCAATAAAACTATTTAAAAATGTAGAGAAAAAAACATTATAGATATGTTTGTGTGTAAAATTTTTTTAAAGACTTATGTATTTTATGCATACAAGAACTGGGGTGTAGGCCAGAGCTGGGGCGGGGGGTGTGAGCGTATTCACCAGAGACAGAGTGAAGAGCAGAACAGGCAGATTGACTAAAATACAGTGCTGAGAGTAGCAGCAGGTGAGGCAGGAGAGGTCTGCTGCTTGTCCCTGGCCAAGGGTCAAACTCATGCTCCAGTGGCTGCGGATAGCTTCATAGTGCTGAGACTTAATCCGTTGCACCACTAGGGAGGCCTTGTGTTGTAAAAATTTATCCAGTGCCTTCTAAGGTCCAAACTCCATGACTTGACTGGCAGGGCCCTTTATTTATACAGAACATTTTTCTTCCTTTAATTATACATTTATCAACCCTACAACTATTCAAATGCCATTTGTCAAAATGGATATGCTATCTCTTTCCAGATAGTTCTTGCCTCCATCCTGCTCTTAAAGCCGTACCATAGTCTGCCTTGTGTTGTATTTATTGCTGTATTTGTTGTATTATCTATTCTTGATTGAGAGTTTAAGACGAAGGAGTGTGCTCATTCATGTGTTAGCATCCTCAGAGCACTTGTCCCCTAATCTTATCTGGCTGGCACATGATAAATTTTTATCACCTGATAGAATGAATGAATAGTGAAATTATTGGGAGTGGCCTGGATATGACACTTTCTTTACCTACTTCTTTTGAGAACAATGCAAGATCAAAGGTAGAATGACATTTTTGGAAACTCTTAAAAAACTCTGTCTGTGCAGGCATTATTATTATCTGTAACCCTGGTAACTATTCAAATTACTGTCAATTAACTTTTGGTGGCACTCTGAAGATTCTTTATCATCTACATTAGTTTGTCAGATGAGGTAATGCACTTTTTCTGGGTACAGTTGTCACTGAAGAGATTGGCAGCGTTTCATAGTTGTAAACAAAACTGTCTCGTGTGTGGGACCATGACAAAGAGGGAATAGGATGCCAGAAGCTCTGTGAAAACACTTAAGTCATTTTAGCAAGAAGGAGTTGTGATCTGGTAAATAAATTAGTGTTCTTTCTATTCCTGCTAATAAGTGGGCCCCAGGGACGCTTGGTCCTGGGAGATATGCTTCTGTTACTCATTCAAGTTCATTTTGAAGCTCCTTTTCTTCAGGGATCTTTGTTTAAAAACAGAATTCTTTAGGTGAATATATTTATCGAACTAGAAATATTTCAAATATACAGAAGTGCCCAAAGAATGATGTAACAAACCCACCCCTCGTGTTTAAAAATTCTAGCTTTTTCAATATCTGGTTTGGATTTTGTTTTTAATGCAAAACATTTAAAAGACACGTACCTTCAAAATCCCTTTTTCCAGCTGCCTTAGAAGGAACTATTTTCATTCTTTCAGGAATCTTTAACTGGTTTATCTTTCAGTCCAACTTAGATGTCAATTGCTAACTCTTGAGGTAACTTCTGAATTTAAAATTGTTGATCTGGGTCTTCCTGGTGGCCTAGAGGTTACGTGTCAGCGCACTCACTACTGTGGCCTGATTTCAATCCCCAGCCAGGGAGCTAACCCACATATGGGGCAGCAAATGTGCTCCTCTTAGCAGTGTATTTCAGTAAATCTACCTGCTTGCTCCCAGGTCTGTCTCTGGTGAACACTCTCACCCCTCGCATCTCTGGACTACACCCCAGGTCTTCGCTGCAAAAATAAATAAAATAAAATACAGAATTTTCTCTTAAATTGTTGATCTGCATTATTCAGATTCCATCTTCAGTCCATTAAATGAGAATTTCCCCCTAAGTCAGTTTAAATCAACCTCTGGGGAAGGAAAGACCAGTTTAGCCATCACCACATTCCTGGAATTCTGGAAATGTGAGGGGGAAAGTCTTTTTGAAACCCAGAAGTTTAGTGACACCTAGGACATTTCGGGCAGGGCTGGCATAGTATGTTTTAACTGACTGTCAAAATGCTGATCAAGCTAATTCAGTAACAGTTTTTGACAAGGTATTATAATGGAAAGAAAAACAAAATAATCTATGTGAGTACATATATCAATACATGCTAATATGTCTTATTTAGATATATGCCTGTTTCATTAAAAAATGAACTTGAGATGTCTTTTTAAATTATATGCAGTGGAACAAAAAAGAAATGACAAGGTGAGGAAATGAAGATGAGGGTTGGAATAATAATTTCCAATTTAAAGTAAGATCAAATCCTGGAATGCATGCTGTTAGATATGAAGTTGTCTCCCAAAGTGGCCCACAGATTTGGTCACGAGTTTCTTTGTGAACAGTGAAAGAGAGAAAGGGCTCAGTAACATACTTTAGGACCCTTAAGATAAAAGCAAACCAGTTATGCAAGGAAGAATAGGAGCTATTTCCCTGTGGGGGAAGTGGGTGTTTCTTGATGGTGTGGGGGATGGGGTCGGGGACCATTAGGCCCTGTAGCAAAGTGGGCATTCTGTAGTGGCTGTGTCACTGTGCACCCCTGAGGGACAGAGGGTTTAGCGTGCATAAGGAATACCTGCTAACCGAGGTTTGCTAGTGTTAATAATGCTGTAATGGGTAATTTCATGTGTCAACTTAATGGGGTACAGGTGCCACGTATTTGATCAGACATTTCCCTGGGTGTGCCTGTGAGGGTGATTTTGGGCAAGATTATTGTTTGAATCAGTGAATTGAGTAAAGCAGATTGCCCTCCTCAGTGTGGGTGGGCTCTCCCAATCAGTTGAAGACCTGAAAGGAATAATGAAGGCTGACCTTGCCACAGTAAGGAGGACACCTCCTGCTCTGCTGCCTTTGATCTGGACATTGTTTTGTTTGCTTTTTGTTTGTTTTGCCTTTGAATTAGAACGGAAGCATCAGTTCTTGGGTCTTGAACCTGCTGACTTCCAGACTGGAACTTATAAATCAACTCTTTTTGGTCTGTAGCCAGTGACTCAGCCTGACGATCTTGGAATTTTAAACTTCATTACCCCATAAGTCAGTTCCTCAGAATGAATCTCTATTATGAGAGAGTATGAAGTTGTGTGTGTGTGTGTGTGTGTATACAGGTGTATCTACTACCTATTGGCTCTGTTTCTTTCTCTGTAGGACTCTGATTAATACAAACATTCTGTTTGTAGAGAGAGATAGCATGGACCTTAAGTACTAGCTATAAAGTTTCTTTGGCTCCATAGGCTTTCTGTCCGATACTGAATGGCAGGAGGATTTTATATTCTCTTATTTATTAACTTTAGGTATTTTTGTAAAAATAACAATGTCAGTAATGTTTATAGCATAGTTCTAAGTACTTTACATATTTTTGCTCACTTAAGCCTCATGACAATATTCTAAGGGAATTGAGGCACTTAGAATTAGGCAAAGTGTCCAAGGTCACAAAACTAGGAAATGATGCGATGTTTCTGGGTCCCAATCTGAATTATACCAATCTTCCACATAGTACTAATGGTGAAAATGGGGAGACTCCATTCGACAAGACAGTTCAGATCCTGCCTACCTTTGCATCTAAGGCCTCTCTCTGGGAAGGAAGGGCCTGGCATCTGCACAGCCTCAGCATTTGTGCGGTGTGCGTGGGCAGGCAGCACCTAGGGAGTTGGCAGGGAGCACATGGGAAACGCCGAAAGAGCCGTGGCGCTGCGTGGGAAGCCACGCTGGCTGCTCTGTGGATGGCTGCTGTGGAGCAGCTACAGGTGAAGAGTGGTCACCCCAGCTTCTCGTTTGTTGGGGTAGTGTCCCCCCAGCCACTTGCAGTTTAGAAGGTGCTTTTCTGGTGTCACGTGTATTTGGCAAGTATCAGCGCATGAAACTTAAGTTGTCTTAGACTAAATTCTGCGTTACCCTCAGCACACCTCACTCCCTCACCATGTCATCTGCACTCCAGGAGTTTACTGAGAACTCTGCCTAATGATCGGCATGAAGCTGAGGAGGGAGAGAAAGGGTGTAATAGCACACTCAGAGGTTTTTACAAAGCAGAGGTGGAAAAGAGAAGCCAGACTCACTTCTCCCTGTTTGGGAGTCCTTCTCACAACCTGAGTTTTCTAGATTATCCACTTCCTGTGATCCTAACCTCAGCTCAGACAGAGCTCCCAGGCCCTGGGAGCAGTGCCCCTCCCAAGGCCAACAGCTGTCTTGAAGCAGGGTCTGGAGGGTGGTTTTCACAGCCGTCCGCCTGTAATAGGTCTGTGCTTTGCTTAACAGGCCTTGGCCTGAGCTTAGGTTGGTCGCCCCTAAGTGATCCTTTCCTCCTCGAAAACAGTTTTCAGTCTAGCTCTTTGGGGAAGTGAGTCTTGCCTGCTCTATCTGGAAATCACCCCTCCTGTCAGAATCAGTCACACTGGATTGGGATAAGATCGCATTAGCTGAGTTTGGGGGCCTTGTGGGTTGGGGTGGAGATAGGGGCAGAGGCGACTTATTCAGGTAGAAAGAGCCCAGCACTGACTCCACTACTCGACCTGGAGGTGCTGTGTGGGGATGATGGGCACTGGATCATATTATCCTGATGAAGCACTTCCGGGCCTGTCACTTCTGCTGCCTCCCTTCCCTCCAGGTAAGTATTGCTTAGACACCCAGCTTCTGATTAAAGTTACATGATGGAACTTGCTCCAAGGATGCGACTGATGGCCCGTGTCAGCTTGTTGGAGTTAAAAAATATATTTTAATTTGTTTAGCTCTCTGGGGAAATTATCTGAGCTTGCATGTGATAATCAACTTTCACTTGAGCTTTCAAAAAATTGAAATTATTCAAGCCACAAAATGAGATTTTTAATCTACATAAATATAGAAATCTTCCCCCCCCCACTTTTTTTGAGAGGAGGAGAGATTAAAAAATTTCTAATTCATTCTTCTCCTTCTCCCCCAGGACACTATCATTAGCAACTGTAAGAAAATGATCAACTAGTATTACCTTTATAACATTTTCACACACATTTTCCCCTTTTGTTTTAAACTTTATGTCAAAGACTCTAAAGGCTTAAAGTTGCAGGGTGGTGGCAACTATTGCTCATACTTTGATAGAAGAAAGTGGGCCTCTGAGAGATTCTAGTGCTTGTCCAAGTTCATAGGACTAATGATGCCGAGTCAGGACTAGAGCCCAGTTCTTCCAGCAACACGCCGGGTGTTCTCTTTACCTACCACACTGCCCCACAGCGATGATAATAATGAGGTGTTTCTAGGAGAACAGAGTTCAGAGCAGTATGGATTTATGCACCCCACCTGCATCGGTCAGGATAAGGTAGGGTAAGTTGTGATAACACCAAAATTCCAGATTTTGTATATGTGGATTTTGTTTATGAATTACCAATTTTTATCTATGCAAAATCCCTGCGGGTCCAGGTGACTTTGCAGAGCGGCTGCCCTCTGTGTCTCCAGGCTGCTCTGATTCCATGACTCTTCATATGGACATGAGTTCCCTGAGTCAGGGAAATGGGGACTGAGGACTGCAAGGTGGCTTTTAAATGCGTCATCACTGAAGTGACAAAATTCATTGTCAATTGTGTGACCTGCCCAGTGTCACTGGGATTGGGAAACCTTTTCTTCTATTTGTCTTTTTTTTTTAAGATTTATTTATTTATGCATACAAACTGGGGTACAGGCCAGAGGCATGGCGTGGCGAGAAGGTTCACCAGAGACAGAGCGGGGAGCAGAACAGGCAGATCGACTAAAACACATTGCTGAGGGGAGCAGCAGGCGAGGCAGGAGAGTTGCCATGCCATCTGGGATTCTCCCCTGCTGGGTGTTGGACTTGTGCCGACAGTTCCACAACGCAGCGCTTAACCACTGTGCCAGCAAGGAGGCCCACTTCTATTTGTCTTGAAGGGGAGGAGTGTCAACCAGATAAGCGACCACGAGCATCTAACTGTAGAACACGTCTCCTTGCTACCAAATGTGCTGTTCTTTGCCTTTGTCAAGAAAGAATTCAACAAAGATGCCAGAGGTCTAGTATCAAACGAAGTTTAGTGTAGCACAAGGGAGGTAGTACTGGAAGAGGAAATTTCCAGTCTGGACTCCCAAAGGGAGCTAGGAAAGGATTTTTAAGGGGTGAGTCGATTAGGGCAGGCTAGGGGGAGCAGAAGTGTAGTGTGCTTTGGGCTGGGTTATGCTGGGCTTTGCACAGAGGTTCCATGTTACTTCATATGTCACATGTCTGATTAGCAGGTCAGGTGTCCACCTATGGGTATGCATTTTAGCATGTTAATGAGACCCTGGTTATTCTCAAACAGAATTTTTACTAACTGGGCATTTCCCACTTCAGGAAATTGTGAAACAGTCATTAATCAGTATATAGCACTTTTTTGTCTGGGTCTGGTGGGAGAGGGTCTTTGAACAAGATTTTAGCAGCAATCTACCAGCTCATGATTTAGCCCACCTATTTAGACAGGATGTGAGGAACTCTATCCTGTTAGTTGAAATGTAATTCACTTGGGCTGTCTCACCCTTTGGACTAATGCCCACATCACAGATCCCAGCAAAGCATTGGGACTACCTGAAATTACCTTAGAGGAACATCTAAGTACTTGACAGATGTTTAACAGATATAAACCATCCTGCCTCCCTTAAATGGTTGCGCATTATCAGTTCAAGGATTGAAATTCCTATTTTAAGGATACTGGTTTCCTGACTAAACTTTAAAAGATTCCCCCTTGTCCTGAGGAAACAATTAAAACTTGTTAATGTGACTTAAGACCTGTCCTGATTTGGCCCCTCACACCTTCCCAATCTCATCTTTTGCCTCCTGGCCTTTAGACATGCTGTTCCCTCTGCCTTGAATGATTTTCCTTCTCACTCACTTCTTCCTGGCTAATACCTTTTCTTTATTCAAGTCTTAACTCAAGTACTTTCTCAGGGCAGGCCTTTCCTGCCTGCATTATACCCCTCGCCCACTGTCTTGTCAGCCCCTCTGCTTAGCTTATCAGCTCCTGAGTGTTTGTAATGTGGTGTCATTCACTCACATGGTCTCAACTAAAGGGCAGCTGCTTCGGGTCAGGGAGAGGAACTAATGGCAGCACTTGCTTTTCAGGACTCATAGTCCACACAGGATGAAATAGTGCAAGGAGGCAATTAGATGTGTTTCTTAAATAAGTGAATGGATCTAAGAGCAGATGAGGCCCGAATCGGCAGTGAGGTGGTTAAGTTTCCTGGTCAACACTCTGTTGGCTGTGAGGTAACCATGGTCACAATGGGTGTTTCTGAGCTTTGGCCACCCTCTCCTGCTTTGGTGTCAGTGCACATCTGCATAGTCCCCTGGATCTATCAATTGCCTTTCGTTCTATCACCCTCCCTCAATAGTGGTAGGAATATCTTATATTTTAATGTTCAACCATTTTTATTTCTCTAGCTAGGTTTACATTCATGTGACAATAAATATGTAATTAATGGTGACATATGATTGGGCACCTGCATTATTTGACTCTAGTCCCTTACTAAAGTTACTATTTATTGGGTACAGTTTCATTTTGGGAAGCTGAAAAGCTTGGGAGCTAGAGAGGCACAGCACTTTGAATCTATTTAATCTACTGAACTGTGTACTTAAAACAGGTTGAAATGGTAAATTCTGTGTCTGTTTTACCACAATAAAAAAATAGATGCTCACTCTCATGTTTACTGTTAATTTCACAACTTCAAACAGGACACCAGTCAAAGCAACCTGGCTGTGACTGAGAAGCACAATGACCCCAGTTTCATGTCACCAGCTAGTGTGTGCACTGAAGGAATATTGCCGAGACGTAGTACATGCTGACTCTCTGGCTTCTATTTATCTTGGAAAATTATTCCTCAAATGAGACTCTTTTTGACTGAATGGAAAAATCTCCCACCCCCACCTCTTTTTCTAAGATGAAAATTTAGCTCAGTCACTTCTAAATCTTTTTTCAACCATCAATAACCTCTTTTTGTTGTATTTTATTTTTTTAAAAGATTTATTTTATTTATTTATGCATACAAGGGCTGGGGTGTAGGTCAGAGATACGACGGGGGGTGATGGCGGTGAGAGGACTAACCAGAGACAGAGTAGGGAGCAGAACTGGTGGATCTACTGAAGTACACTGCTGAGGGGAGCAGTGGGCAAGGCAGGAGAGGTCTGCTGCACCATGTGGGAAGCTCCCTGGCCGGGGATGGAACTCATGCTGCAGTGGCTGGTGATAGTTTTATAGTGCTGAGACTTAACCCCTTGCGCCACCAGGGATTCCCTGGTGTTGTTTTTAATGATAGAATTTTCTTTTAAAAAAGTGTTAGGGCACTTTCTACCCCTAAACTTATTAAATAGTAATTCATTTGTCCATCCTCTCACCTCTGAAAAATATCTAGATAAATATAACTACCCAGCAGTGTTCTTGATGATTTGGAGTTTCTCTACATTGATTTGATGTCATTGCAGCATTACATATAATACTATGCATGAATAAAAGAGTGGTTTCTACTTCAAAATCAGTTCCAGGACCCCCATTATCATGTTAAGGCAATGAAGTGACCTGCATTTCCTTCAAGAGTCCTGGCACCAGACTGTCCGACCATGGTTGATGGGCTCCCCCAGGCCTGGTGATCGATGCCCTCACCAGGAGTGCATGCTGATCTATTATGCGGCCATGATAGATGATTTCAACAGTTCAGTGGTGATTTGGATTTTCTGTACTCCTGAGTGGAATTTTGCTGCATGTTGTTATGTGCTGCACTGTTAACTAAGGGGAAAATAAATCAAGAAACCTGCTTAAAAATAGAAATTCAATTCTGTATTATTAAAATATAAAATGATTTTAAAGGCTAGGCCTTAATTTTCTTGTTTGTAGAAGGAAGAATTTGAAGCAAGGTCCTTTCTAGCTCTCAAAATTCTAAAATCCTAGTTAACAAATAGCAATATTAACAGGGTGCATTTTTCTGTCTGGTGGGCCCAAAGGGCTCATTTTTCAGGGATTGTTGCCATCCCTCAGGGTTGATTGATCTGTTTATTCTAAGCTTGAGGCTGGGCTAGAAGGGAGGCCATTTGTTTTGGGCACTGCTGAGAAAAACAGCCTAATCACCTAAATATCACCTTAGGGAATGCAGTAACACTAAAAAAAAAAAAAAAAAAAAAAAAAAAAAAAAAAAAAAAAAAAAAAAAAAAAAAAAAAAAAAAAAAAAAAGGATGGGGTCTGAGCTTTGGTTTGGAATGAAGAAGAGAAGGAGGATGAGGATGTGGATGTGGCCCCAAAACCTGAAGAGTTATAGAGCGCAACTGAGTGAGGAGGAAAAGCATGAAGCCCTTGAGTGCTCCTGGCTGGGCAGTCAAAGGGATTTCCCTTCACTGTGCCAAAGAGGATGCACATTCCAGAGACTGAGTCCTCCCTGCACATTTCCTGGAGCTCCTCTAGACCCTGGTGCAGAATCAAGGAACTCTCTTGGGAGGGTGCCCTGGACAGACGAGCTCTGAATTATTTCCTGAAGATTTTCACCTGAATGGATTTGAGACTAAAGCAAAAAACTTTGCTGAAGTCAAATATCCATTGAAGTTTTTTCTGTCTTTGGTCTTGAAAAATATGGGCATGCACAGAAACTTAACACTGAGGCAAGCTAAGGTCCCTAAGATTAAAGGTTAAATCGCACCCGATTTCCAGGTTAGAACATTGCCAGCCTTATCCCCAGAGACAGCCTCATTTAGAAGTTAGATGAGGCAAATCTACTGTTCACCTTCTTACTTCATACTAACTGTCATGAGGCTGAAGACCTAGGTGATCCTTCAGCTTATTAGGATTTAACTCTCGGTCAAATCAGCAAATATTTATTAGGTACACACAAAAGGGTATTATAAGAAAAATCAATCAATTAATCAATACCTATGCTTGTCACTGGTTCAGGGGTAAAAGCAATACAATGAATGGTTGGCAAATACAGGTGTGAATTCCACTTAGTCTCAGCAAGATGAAGATTTCTCTGGAAAGAGAATTCTGTCATCATCCAGCTGAGTTTGCCCCCAGAGACTGGTTGAACTACCCCCATTACTTTCCCAAAAGTCTCTTGTTACCATGAGAGGTGACAATCTGATAGCTCTCCCCCTGAACTGTGGGCAACAGACCAGTGCTGGAATCATCCTAAAGATGAGTGCTGAGATTTCTGGATGCTAACCTTGCACAGTGTGGATTTTGCTGTGACTTAAAGGAAGAGGGCTAAATCAGAAAGCAGTGAGCATGGAAGATTCTGGCACACGCATTTAAGTTCCAGGGTGAAAGGTGGTTCTGAAGACTCTGCGAACTCTATAACTAAATCCCCCTGTCTGCCTACTGCTGTGTCTCTCATCCCTGAGATGTAACATGGCTGTACTTCGTCAGAATGGGCTATTGAGACAAGAACGAGCAAAGCAAGGTAGAGCGAAAAGGGTGTGTCAACATCAAGAGCAACTTTCACTATTTGAAATCAGCTCAAAACAAGACTAATCAGGAAAAAAATACCTTACACTTTATTCCTAGAATGGACATTTAGTAAATGTAAAGAATACATGGTTATTTTGATCACAGTCCCTTCGAGGATTTATATTAACTCGTATATGTCTATCTTTTCCAGTTTAGAAGCATTTAATTTTACAGGAAAAAGCTAAGATTCATGAAGTATCATGCACTGGAAGAAAAAGCTAAGGGTTTTGGCAGGAGTGGAGAGAGACATAGTGCAAAATTGAGTCTGCAGTAATTCTTCTGCAGGAAAAATACATTCTGAGGTGGTAGAAGATTCAAGAGGAGGATGTGAAGTTAGAAGATCTGTGCAACCACACTTTGCAAGAGACAGGAGTGATGTAAAGGTTTACAGACAGGGCATTTAGAGGGATGGGGGTGGAGATTAAGCAACCAGGATGGGAGGAAATAAAGGTGGAGGTTGGCTTTGCAGGCTGTAAGGGCGCTTAACTATGATAAGGCAAACATTTTTTGATACGAGGGTTTTAAGTTTGATGTAACCACTCTGCTACTGAGGCGATATCGGCTTAGAATAGCCATACGTATTCTTTTCGTTTAAGTTATAACTCCCAGGGTGTAAACACCCGAAAACAAAACACAAAGTGAACGCATGTCACACATCTATAGAATAACATGTCCAGGTCGAACTTTCTTGTTTACTCAGACTTCTAGGACCTGTGTCCTTGTTCATTCCTCTGCTGGACATCCTGACTTTGAGATTTTTCACAGCTGTCATCATTTAGTATAAATAACAGCCTGCTGGAGTGGGTGGCAGTGTGGCATTTTGCTGGGCCGCTTCTTGCTCAGCATTTCTCGTGAAGTCTCCTGCCACTGGCCATGTGCCAGGCCTGACAAATAGCCGTGAACACAACTTGGCATGAAATGATTTTTAAAAATTACTGTTGCGGTTATTTCACTTGTACATCTTTCGTGCTTGGCAAAGTAATGGCTACCTTTTAAAAATCAAACAAAAACCATGATAAAATGTCTGCCTATAGGGGGATTACAGAGTATTCAGTGACCCTGAACTTTGTCTTCTCATGTGTGTGTGTGTGTGTGTGTGCATGTCACGCCATCTCTGACCTTCCTAAAAGGATGTATTCATAAATCATTGGTGATGAGCCCTAACTAGACTTGAATGTGATTTCCCAGGAATTTTGTGCTTCAGTACTTATGGGGTCTCATTCATTTCTGACTGGTTAAGAAAAGATGGCACATTTGTAATGCAGTGCTGTGGCTTTGGGAATATGTGAGTGGAGGCATTCTGAGGGGTGAATCTACATCTTTGCTAGTTTGAATGATTTAGGAGCATGAAAAGACAGATTTGGTGTTACTTTCTCTATTATCAACACTTAGTTTAGGAAACATATTTGTACTTATCCGTAGGAAGTTTCCATAATGAAAGGACATGGTATTTTTAGAAATAACTAACCTGAATTTATTCAGGATATTATTGTTTACAGTGTTTTAAAAATTAATCAATTAATATATATTTTACGTCGTTGTTCATTTTTGTACAATGTATGCTTGGATGAAGCTGGAAGGAATTATGCTCAGTGAAATAAGCCAGAAGGAAAAAGAACAATCTCAAATTGTTTCACTTAAAGGAGGAGTATAAGGGAACCAAATAAGGGATCAGGAAAAAGAGTAATAATAATAAATTAAAAAAAGAACAAAATTAACAGGCAACTATAAATTAGAGACATTCTGCAGAGGAGGGAGAGAGAGAAGTATCAAAACAGGAGAGTAGAGCACAAGGGTCTCTAGTGTTTTTATGTACATTATTTTTTTCTGACTATTATGACTGTCAGCCCTGTGAGGTAAATCAGCTATTGTTTTTATTTGTTCCAGGTGAGGGAGGCTGGAGTGAGTGACTCAGCACACTGCCAGTGATTGGCACTCAGGGCCAGGGCCGTGCAGGCTGGAATCCAGAACTACTTCTTCAAAGCCCTCTATTGCCTGAAAAATACAGATTTATTTTTAAAAAAGCAGTTTTGAGTATATAGAGAAAAGCGAGCAAAAAGTATAGTGTTCCCATGACTCTCCTTATCCCGCCCCCAGTTTCCCCTTTTATAAACATAATGTATTAGTGAGGTTCATTTGTCATAATTGATGAACAGTATCGCCATCGTATTATTAATAAAAGTCCATAGTTTACATTGGGGTTCACTCTTTTTATGGGTATCTACCATTACAATACCATACAGAATAACGGTTTTATTGCCCTAAAAATTTCCTGTGCTCCACTTGTTCATCCCTCATTCCTAAGCCTCAGTAATCACGGATCTTTTTACAGTTTCACAGCTTTGCCTTCCAGAATGTCACACAGACAGAAACATACAGTATGCTTTGATGACCTTTTTAAGCCCCATTATTTCCCCTTCATTGTTTATACCAACAATAATAAAGTTTTTTCTACTTGAGTTTAAAAATCCTTACCAAGACATTTACATAAAGCCTCTTTTTCTTCATTATCATTTCGTATGCCCCTTCTTACAACTGTTTGGAATGTCAAAAGACTTGTCTCTTGGTTAGATGTCTTTGCTTATTATAAGAACCTGTTGATATCTATGAAGAATTTTGCTGCTCAGAGCAAAATCTGTATAACCCAACTATGATTTACTCTCTCATAAAACAATTTCTATAAAATAATTTATCTCTTGCAATTGAGAAAATCAAGGTGTTGAAAAAGGTGAAGGCTTTCCCAAGTAAAGATATTATGAGAAGGGAAAATGACACAAATGGCTTCCTTACTCCCACTTGAAATGCTGCTGAATTTAGTTATTTATTTATTTTTTAATAAATATATATTTTTATTGTTATTTATGTCTTTTACATTTTGTATTCCCCTTGGGTAGCCCACCACCAATTCACCCGTGATCCATCTCCATGGTCCCTTGTGTTCTTTTCTATTCCATTTTGTGCCCTTTTCCTTCCCTCCCTCC